>CM056378.1:872934-1078470 GCA_029718625.1 Synaphobranchus kaupii
GCATCCAATTGTACCCCTATAACTATTAAATTTCTTGTATAGCAACCGCTTGAAAATTTGCTGCAAAACAACCCTGTCAGCCGGGTGGTAAAAAGGAGGGCGCTATATCTTCTTCATTTTGTTAAATTATTTTATAACAATCTCTTGACTGTTAAAATTGCATTGCAGACTACTAATAAAACCAATTCCAATATGAATATCACACACTGATTGATGGATTGAGGACAGAGAGACACTACATACACTACAGAGTGATAGATGATGTATATAGAGAAAGAGGATAGAGAGTATATACAGGACAGAGGTTAGAGAGAGGATATAGGTCAGGATAAACAGAAGTTAGACAGAGGGTAAATATGCTAGTGGGGATTGATAGAGGAAATACAGGAGAGAGAAAAAATATAGTATTCAGAGGGAAAAGGAAGCAGAGATACAGAGGGAGAGGAAGGGACAAATAGATAAGAGGAGATGGAGGGAGAAATAGAGGGAGGAGGGAGAAAGAGGGAGGGGGGACAAATAGAGAGGGGAGATAGAGGGAGGGAAAAATATAGAGACGGACAGACTGATCATATTGCAATCACACTAAATAAAATATGTATATTGCAGGACCCCCTCCACAATCTCCCTATGGCTCTCAAATAATTGTCAAACTTAAGTTGCAGTCATTTAGCAGGTGCACTAAACCTGTATGTAGTGTCATTTAGCAGGTGCAGTCAATGCAGTCTAGTTACAGGATGTGGTTTCTTAGCTAGTAGGCATTGCACTGCTACAAAGGATCAATAATTTGTGTTGGGTTTGCTATATGCAAATGCAGGTTGGCATCCTTAAAGTGCCTGCTTGTTTACCATTTCAATTACACAACTACTTGTACAGATATGACTGTGGCGAGTCCCTATGTTGGTTAACTAACCTTTTGAAACAATAACAGAAAATACCATGTAGCTAATTCAAGTATGACAAAATAGTCTTTATGCATTGTGTAAAACTAAGAATTTAGCCAATTCTCAGATGGTGATGGACACATCCTGTTTAAAAACATTTCTTCAAAAAGCAGCGAAGTTACTGATATGAAGTCTATTTTATTTTATTATTACATTGACGGTATGAGTACTGATTACACCCAAAATAAAACACAATGGATTAGCATACCTACAAAGTCAACATCAATAATCACCAGTGAGGAGAATGAAAAATAAATTATTCTCATTTTAATGAATTTCAAAGAAATTTGAATCTGTAACATTCAAACTTAATGTTAAACTTAACGTTTAAGTTAAAAAAAATGCGGCCAGATTAAACGTCTGTCTGGATATCAATTAGGTGAATGTTATAGTCATAATATAGTAATATAACGATTAGGTTAATGTAAAATTTACTTACATTTGATATGATTGGTAAACCGTGGGTAAAGTAACGTTTGCTTAGCTAGCTACCTTTTACTTCAGGATCAGGTAACCTAACACAGATCACAGGTTTATTGAATTTGGCAAACATCCTTGACCGAAAACGTGACATATAGATAAACAGTTTGGTGTAATCTGACCCAGTGTGTGAAATGCCACAAAATGTCGTTGAAAAGCCGTAGAAAAGGCTTCCAAGACGGGTTTCCAACACAATTTAGCCATCCATGGACGACTGTTGTTCACTGGGCATGCAAAAGAGAATGGAAAATTATAGAGGCCTATGTATAGCTAGGCCCCTATTACCGCCGGGAGGTTTTTATTCCCACTATTTTTGTTTCATGTCAGTCCGTTCCCGGATTATTTTCTCTCCCTTCTGTGGTCCTCACTAGCGTGAGCGGCTTTCTGATCCCCCGTCCTGTCGCTTCTGGTTCTCCCTAACCAGCACCCTTACAAAAATCTATTTTAAGTATATAGGATAAGTGAGGAGTTTTAACCATTGATGACACGTGTGTTCTGTATTCAGAGTGCCAAACATTAAAAAAGGCCAGGGCATTGGCTGTTAAAACTGCTGATTTGGAAATGGTCAAGATTTACTTAATCCTCACTTCCCCAACATTAAATAAGTGTTGGGTACTGGTAGACAAAAATTTCCGGTTAGTTGTTGGAAATATCTTGAAGGGCCTCATTAATTAAATTGTTTGTGAACAATTATTGTGCTATGTTACTACTTTTCAATTAGAAATAAGGTGTTACTGTCATGCAGAATGCTAATTTCATTCCAAAGGAGAGGAATTATCAGCGGGAAAGGTTATTCTGTATGTTTGTGCATTTGTCTGATTGTGTATTTTATATAATTATTTTTTGTTTGCAATTTTGTTTTTTTATGCAGTTGATATTGACAATATTTTGCACAAAATTGAGATCTATCTGGAAAAACCATCCAAGGGCAGCACTAATTTTATCTTTTCATAATTACATTGGTAAATCAATATATTATACATGTTTCTATACAATTATGTGAGTGATATTTTATTTTAAATTCTTTATATTCACTGGCCCAGCTGTAAAAAGTGATTTATTCACAGGCGCTTTGGAGGGCAGACTGTATGAGCCCAGCTAGTGGAACATTAACATATGATCCTGTAAAGCAGGATTTGCAGTATTGCAATACTATTGTGATGCATAAAACACGTGTCCACAACTTGAGATTTGTAGTTTTCAATTTGTGAGATTTGTAAAATAAGATTTGTAGTTTTGCTGTTCGTAAAACTCGTGTGAATTGCATTTTGCAGTGCACAAAACATGTATTGTGAAACACATGTAAAAATGTAAACCTTTATGTATACAGGGTATGTTCACTGAGCATGTATTCTGTTTTACCCAATAAAAACAAATTATTTAATTAATCTAAATAATGGTATCTTGTCTCTTGAATATTTAACAGTTTTTTAAAATTATTTTATTTCATTCAATATTAATAATCATGTTTATATATCAACCAATTTAGCATTGACTGACTCCTACAGTATAGCACTATTAATGTGCGGCCATTTTACTTAGCTTCTGCTTTTCTAAATGCATGGCTATTGCTGGTTTTCATTTAAAATGTGGAGGAAAAAGTTCCAAAACTTCAACAGCCTTTTTCTCAGAACTTACTTTAATCAAGGAGTAGCAACATTGAACAAGCCATAACTTTCTCATTATTTTCTTGAATGTAGTGCATCATATATCATTTTAAAGATCTGAACTTGAACTTTGATGAAGTGTAAATAACTCTAAAACACATTGTGGACATTTTACCACGGTGGGTCACAAATATCAATTAAGTCACAAAGAAACAATTTAATTAAGAAGAGCATGTTTACAGTGGGATACTATGGTTGGTGTTTATTTTATTTTGGCAGTTCCTCTCAGCTTTGTTAATTTTGATGAATATATACCACAACCCAAAACAAAAACAGAAAATTTGTCCCGAACAACCCTTTCAAGATAGATTCCACATTATCACTTTAATTGTACTGTTGTACTGGGGAGTGTTTCATGCCGACATCACTGTCTAATGCTGAGTTTCTAAGTGTGTCAGAAGTGGAGCGATTAGTCTCATGAACCTCAGAGAACCTCTTCTGGCTGCGAAGGACATTACAATAGAAAACTGGGGAATTTTCTACTGTAATCACATAATTTCTAAATCACTGATTTTTGGAAGGAGTTAATTTTATGCTCAGAAATCAAGGTATGCCCTATACACCCCTTAGATGGAGAATGGCTGGTGGATAAACAATTAGCCTATGTCTGATCATGTTTTGTTTCTTTGTATCCCAGGGAGACATCTACTGGATATTTGTGGGAGTCCCTTTCTAAAGTCATATTCACACAGGGCTATTCAATCAAAAGATCACCAGACAAAAACAAGTCTCCCCTCCCAAAAGAATGAGGTCTAAACAGCTATGCCCTCCCAGCCTTGAAAAACAAGCACCCCCAACAGTAATGATGTATCTTCTTAGGTTGGCAGCTGAAGTGAACTTGAGCCATACCGCCATCTCCCCTCTGCAGCTCCCAAAGGAGTGAGCCTGACTCTGCCTGCCCTCCAGCAACAGCACTCTGCAGGCAGGCTTTGCTCTCCACGGCATCTGTCTGGAACCAGCCGCCATCTACCAGTCTATGTGCCCAGCCTTTACCATGTGGAATAATCAGAGCACAATATCAGAGTCCCCTCATTATTGTACTCTGTTCAAAAACAGTTTTTGATCCATCACCCTTGTGTTCCCCGGAAGCAGGTCTGTACATGTATTTAATAAAAAAAACTGGATCAAAACCACAACCAATCCTCTACTGTGTAAATAATTGCACGAGCAGTTTTTTCTTTACCACTGTAGATACAGCGGGTCTTTTATCAGTGATTTTTATTTTTATTTTATTAAGGCAAATTAAAACATAAAATTCAGGCTAAATACTTAAAAACTCATACATGTGTTGTACAAGAGATCATTTTTTAATAACCCTAATAACCCTTAGTAACTCAATAGCTGGTTTAAGGGTGGCAGTTTTAAGGGTTTTCAGTTGCTGCAACTGAATAAGGTTTTTTATCCAATTTAGTTACAATTAAGCAGGGGAACTAATGGTGGAATTTTATCAGTCTTTGTTGCTGGTTAGTATACAATAAAACATCTCAACTTAATTGGAAGGAACAAGAGATTTGTGTTTGTGTTTTTATTGTTGTCTGAACATCATACAATAGTTAAACAAAAGTCTTGTATATTCCACTTTAAATAATTTCATCGTATAAATGATTTTTAATGGCAATAAAAACTAAATTATGAAACAAGTTATTTTATACTGGTAACTATCTATCCTTTCCCATTAGATGTTGTCTTGTATTTTTCTGTGGTTTCACTAAAATTATATAACATTTTGGAGCAAATAGACACAGCAGTAGCCCAAAACTAGATGCTAGAATAGCAAAGATCTCCACAGCAACAGTGAACTTTCCAGGTGAGCTGACATAAGCCGGTATAAAGGCCAGCCACACTGCACAGAAGATCAACATGCTGAAGGTGATGTATTTGGCCTCGTTGAAATTGCCTGGCAGCTCCCTGGCCAGAAAAGCCAGAATAAAACACAGAGCAGCCAGGAGCCCAATGTATCCCAGAACACACCAGAAGGCCTGTTCAGAACCCACACTACACTCCAGGATTATTCTGGACCGGTTGTACTGGGTGTTTTTATTTGGGAATGGAGGAGCAGTGATCAGCCACACTGCACAGATTATCACTTGTATAAAGGTACAGAAAGAGATGATACATCTCTGCTGTTTGGGTCCCAGCCATTTCATGACATTGTTTCCAGGCCTAGTGGCTGTAAAGGCAGCCAGCACCACCAGAGTCTTCCCCAGGATACAGGAGATGCAGAGTGAGAAAGTGATGCTGAAGGCAGTATGGCGCAGCATGCAGGACCATGATGTAGGCTCTCCAATGAACATCAGCGCACACAGGAAGCACAGAGTCAGAGAGAACAGGATGAAGAAGCTCAGCTCTGAGTTGTTGACTTTGACAATCGGAGTGTTCCTGTGGTAGAGGAATACTGCCAGAACAGCGACGGTGAGGCAGGCTCCCACTACAGCTACCAAGGTCAGGGTCAGTCCCATTGCATCATGGGAGAGATACTCAATCACTTTGGGTATGCATTCAGTTCTGGCTGCATTGGACCAGTAATCTTCAGGACAAGATGTGCAATCTATTGAATCTGAATAAAGACAGTATAATAGTTGTTATAAAAAAAGAAGACTGCAGAGGTATATTTTGGGGTATATTAAGTCTCACCATTATGTGTTTATGGCTCAACTGTTGTGCATCAGCCATACATTGCTGTCCAAATGAAAAAATATCCACTCTGTATCTCGTTATAACAAGATCCTTTTCTTGTTGTAATGACAAACGGATCTGTTGCACCTGATTATGAGGAGGTAGAGGGATTTCTTTCTAACAAACAATGCCTGTAACTTAACATGCAGCTTACGGAATCAAAGCAGCTGTATGTCAAAAAGGCCTAAGGGACCTTGGGCATTCAAACTGTGTTATGCCCAGCCCGATGCTATTACCCTGCTTATACAATGGCTTACCAATAAAAATCATAATTGTAATCAAAATATGCACTTCAAAATATCCAGATTTATTGCAATGGAAACATTACTTTAAGTATTCCAGCAAATATCTCAAACCCTATACCACTTAGCCACAAATGCCTCTTTTTAATACCTGTCTCAATCGGGTTAGATAGCAAGAAAAGCTTTATGCTAGGTTCACTGTCACTCACGTCCCCTAATATTAAAATTCAGTTCGGTTTTATGTAAGAATGGTCTGACACCATGTATTTTTAGCCACATAGTGTGAGGGGAAGTGTAAGGTTCGGAGAATCAAACGCGACCAATAAGGATTTCCAAAAGCGTATCCAGAGAAAGATACGCCACAAAACGCAGAATAATCTGCACCAGGACTGGAATAACACAGGATAGGGAGCAAAATCTCCCCAGCACAAAGCAAAACAAACTCCAAAAACTGAGGCGATCTCGACAAACAGCAAGAATAACCAACACAAGAACCTCACGCACTAAAATAATTAGGCGTAACAAGAGGTAATGAAACAAAACAAAACTCAAAACAAAAACGAGTGAAAAAAAGGAATAGAAAAGAAAACCTGTTAGCCAAAGCTCTTGTGGAAAAAGAGCTGAACACAACTGGCAACAGGTAAAAAGAATAAATGATAAAGAAAGATTGGAAAGGAACGACAAAACCAATCTAATCTTAAATCTTTATAACCGGACTTGCTGCGTTTCCTATTAGTAAGAACCAGAAATGCAGCGACCGAAATTCCTATACCTTTACCGACTTCGTATGTCAACATAGCAAAGACAATCTCGAAGTGCGGAAATGCCCTGAGGTATTTATAGCCTGCAGGAAACGCGAAACAGGTGAAGGGAATAATTGTCGGGCAAGACGCAAAAACCGGAATGGAGGCGGAAAAAATCTGTGTCTTGACGACGCCAAAAAGGAAACGTCGAAAAGCAAAGGCTGCAAATAACCATGACACATAGCCAACTACTGAATTATATTCGCTAAACTATGTAGTCAAGCTACGACATACCGATCCATCTTGTTATAATGAGAAAATTATCTCATTCCAACGAGAAAAGTTAACTTGTTACAATGAGAAGTACCTCATTATAAGGAGAAAAGTTTCTAATTATAAGGAGAAAAAAAATTGTTTCTCACAACATCCTTTTATACAAGACGTGTTATAATGAGAAAACTTCCAAGACGTTGCTGTTTGAAGACATTGAGGAAATATTTAATTCTTTCATGCACAAAGATTAACCATATAATACTGTATGAAATTAATAACTCAAATGCATAACTGCAATATATGGCAGTGCATTGCTGCTACAGTGGGAAAATAATTTTACACTCAGTGGGCTTCATTCATGAAAGGTGAGCAGAACGAATTTGTACGTAAATCGTTTGTATTAGCAAATTTGGCCATATTTTGGCATTCATCAACGTTTTCGAGATTTGTTCGCACGTACTAACGTACTAAATTTTACAAATACTGCCATATGGGGGAGAAAGGTTAGGATGATTCTAAGGGCCCCTGGCTGAAAGGGGTCCTAAAAAATTATTGGAACATTAGTTACATTTTTTTCAATATTAACTTATTAACCTATCATCATTAATAGAATATTTTATTTACAATGTACTAATAAAACTAACGTTTTTTTTTTTAGGATCCAAGAGTTTGGCAATCCCAACAAGCGTGCCAAGTTTGGTGATTCTAGGCCAAACCAGCTCACTGGAATTTTAGGTGAAAGGGGAGAGAAAAAAAAAAAAGAATCCGAACAAATACAGTAGGGTAACAGCAGCTACGCTGCTCGGTCCCCTAATTATAAAGTAAATCCAACTATTTATTTGTTGAGTGTACTTAATAATATTGCGTGCAACCACTGTCCAACAATTATCTTTTTGAGTAAACTACTTAGCGTTGGGCCGGCTATGGGTTCGAGCAGATTTCCTGAGCAGAGAATCGAGAATTTCTGCAAGCAAGACCGTGATCGGCTGGACTGTAATTGGGCCTGAGGGTCTTTCGAACGCTGGAGTATCCGCTGATTATTTGGCGGCTCTAGACGTCCCTCTTACACCTAAGCAGAGTACCCGTGCATCCCCGTATGCGGACTACCTGCTACCTGCTCCTGGTGTTATGCAACTGTGGACGTGTAACTTTGAGGTATTGTTTGGAAATCTTCAGTCCGAATATGTTTCGAATCAAGGCCATGTCTACCTCTTCTTGGTTATTTTGTTTTATTTTAAACTACAACGTGGATTGGAAAAACTGTCGATCCAATAGGCCTAATGAGCTAAAAACTAATCACCAGTTCTTGTATAATGCCTTATATTTCAAGTCCTATTGTACCTCGCTGGATCCATCTGTTTTTAGGTCTTTTCCTCTCAAAACACATTGGAGTTACCAAAGGAAACTTTACTTATTTGTTTAATTTTGTAATTTTACAATGTTATGTTTTGTCAAACGGGTCTGATGGTTGTAATTATTTGAAAAGAATGAATCATTCACGGATCGCCCATCACTACTGATAAATTAAATATTGTGTAGCTAATAAATGAACCCACAAGACCGAATATGAAATCACCGCAAAAATCCTCATTACTTGATGTTATATTAACGAACGTACCAGACAAATATACTTCTACGGGCATTTTTTCTAATGATGTTAGTGGCCATTGCGCAATTGTTTGTGTAAGAGATACGAATATGCCCAGGACGAAACCACGTGTAATTATCAAAAGGAATTTTAGAAATTGTAATGAACAAGCTTTTCTTCATGATTTAAATAACTGTGATCTATACAGGATAATGTTGATTGTGGATGTTGAGACGGCTTGGAGCTTTCTTCAAAATTAGTTTTTAAAAATAACCAAAAAGCATGCACCTTTTAAGAAATATAGTAGAATTAAAGGACGTGATAACCGTTGGTTTTTCCGAAGAATTAGCAGACTTGATTCACAAAAGAAATATCTCATGGGCTAGAGCGAGACATAGGCCAACTGACTCTTCGTTGATTGGACTAACTTTAAACAAGAAACAAATGTACCTTTGGCATCCGTAAGGCCAAGTTAGAATGTAGCGAGGCTATATAATAATATCCCGGTACGTAAACCTGAGCTCGATTTTGCTCAGTGGGACCACAATTAGAACGCGCCAGAGAGATCTGAAAATAAGGTATCCTGCGATTACCCGATTTCAAACCACAACTCACATGTACAGAACCCCAACAAAATTACAAATTGAATAACGTTTAATTTATTTCCAGGCTTCGATAAAGAAATGCACCTGCTCGTCCGATGCAGACGTAGATGCGTATGCGTTTCTTCGCCTCCAATTTAAAGGGGCTATATGTAATAAATTTACTGTACGAAATCATAAAATGACCTTGATATGTCATCAGAGATTAAGTAAACATGTTAAGTCGAAATACTGGCTTCTCCGACAACATACTGCTACAGGCAGTATGTTCTCCTTTGAAATTTCCATTCCGGGTGGGAACGTCTGTATTTGTTTTGGCCTGTGTGATTCACTATTCTCTGAAATGACTCCACCCACTGCCCATTACGAACAACCAGATGTACTCCGGCACTCTGACTGCCGATTTACGAATGCCGAAGCTAAGTTCAACATCGTTTTCATTTCGCTAGCTAGATAAAGATTTAAATATATATATATGTATATTGTTACTAGCTAAACATACCACTAACGTTAGCTTATATCTGTGTGACCGTAAACATAGCCAGCCATGCATCTAGCTAACATTGACAGTTAAAAAATCCGTATGAGCTGGTATATAATTTGCAAACAATAAATAAATTGGTAACGTATACATTAGGTGATCAACTTACAGTGTAGGACTCATCGTTGCTTGTCATTGTCAAAGTAAAATAACCTCGTCTCAAAATATGATGTTGCGCTCGGCTCGTCTTACGCTCGCCTTCGTTCAGTGTCCTCAACCTGGCAACCCGCGTGAGCTTCGAGTCTGGGGAGGAGGGGGCGGGCGGAGACAACATTCTCCAATATTGTCAATTTGGACTGCAGTACCCATTTTAAACGCTCGGTGTCAATGTGACATATAGCTCCTTTAATGTCAGTCCATAACATGGACGCGCTTCGTACGTGAAAACGAAGAAATCCGCCTTTCCCACACGGTTTGATGATTCCAGCGTACATTTTGCGTACCAACTTGTTTCGTACATAAATGTACGCGCATATTTAGGAACGCTTCATGAATGAGGCCCATCGTCTCATTATACTGACAATTCTATTCTCTTTTCGAACAATTTTATTCTCTTTTCCCTTTATAACAAGAGAAAAGGAAATTGAAACATTTCTCGTTATAACAAGATACTGTAGAAAATATTTTTTCACTATGGCAGTAATGTGCCATAGAAATAATCACAAATACCGTTGCTGCATTAACAATGTAGTGAGATACTGTATACCTTGTAACTGCAAATATGGCTGTACAACAGAAAAAGCATTTTTGGAATATTGAATCCTGTTAGTTGTTGTTAATAAGATTGAGTGATAACAATTATTTTTTCACGGGATTCATCTTGGTGTATAAATGGAATCAAGATTTTGGTCAGACTACAAACGTTCTTGTTGTCATGACACACTAAAATACAATCACTTAAATGATTAAAAAGATATACCACAGTGTAGTAGGTAAAATATTTCCAGTGAGCAAGTACATGTACTTTCAACAAAATTCTTATGTCTGCTAGTATGAAAAAGCCAACTTGTCATGAGCTTATGAGATACGACTACTGTACCCACTAGCAGTCTGTGTGTTCATTTGATGTGAAGAGCACTCACCTGTCTTATTACTAATCTTCCCGCCGTCACATGGTACACAATCAAAGCAGCACAGAGGCTCCCCACGACGGACAGCCTTCCTGCTTCCTGGAGCACAGCTCTCACTGCACACAGACACCAACACCTGTGTAAGAGAGAACACAGCCAGGTGTAACTACACAAACATTTACCTGTAAATGAGACTCATAGAACTCTGTATCTCTATGAGACTCTCAATGCACCACACTTCTAGCTGTCCATTTCCATGGCCCAAGAGGCCAGGTGTCACTGCAAAGACATTTACCTGTCTGTGAGTACTTAATACACAGGCTAAAACACAGACATAGTCTGTATATATGAAATGAACATGCATAGAAGATGCTAAAATATATAATACAATCTATGGCAGTGCATAATAACTATTTTTTTTGTCACTGTAGTAATTGAATACATTTCAGTGACAGACTGCAGGTTTGAGTTCCAGCTTTGAAAGATTTGGTCCATGTTGACTACCTGCTGATCAATGTTGATTTGATGCTTTCACTTCAGATTTGCACTTACCTCCAATTTACCCTACAGAACTTCAACAGAGAGCATCGCATGTACAGAAATACACACTGTGTGCAGCTTGCCTCTCTCTGGTGGCCCGTCCACACAATCGCCTCCTCCTGGATGAATAGCTCCTTCCCAGACTGCTTTGCACCATCAAACCTTCCCACATTGACAAACTCAATATTTCCAGCTGCACCTCTTTGCCAGTTGATCACATCAAATGATGGACCTGCATCCCCATGTGGATCAAAATTCACCTCCTCTCCCGAAATTGTAAAGGAGACCTCCTGAAGATAGTGCAGGAGCTTTGAAATGAAAATAAGAAAGAGAAAATGTAATTGTTTTACAATTCCTTACTTTCATGGATAAATGAAAATATTTCAGATCATAGTGTAATTGTCATATAATGTAGGTATGATTTTTGATTTTAGTTTGTGTTACTGACTAAATGTAAAGAATAAAAATGGCTATTGGAGAGGATAACAAGGGAAATGATAATGATAGTCCAGAATTCCAAATTAAAGTAGTATATTTTAAAATAATTTCTAAAAGATTCCACAGCATTATGGGCTGACACTGTTCTGTGCAGGTGGATTGCAGTGTTATTGATAAATTAGTGTGCTTTTTGAATTCTGAATCACAACGCATACAAATAGAGGTTTTTTTTTGTATTTCTTGTGTTTTGTATTTTTTGCATTTTGGCTTTCTTTGAAACTCCTCATGATGATTGTAAAATAATTGTACCAGCCAGTGAATTATGTCATGGCCAATGTGTCATATCTCACCAAATTGTCTTTAATGTAGGCACTGTCAAATCTTTCTAATCTCGTGCTGTTGTAATGCAGCAATCTAATTTATTTATTTGGTTTCACTGGTTGTAATTACCTGTAGATTTATGTACCATTAGGAAAAACATCTAAGGCAATTACAAGGTTGATACTGTTGCTGCACTCATTCAGTTGAGCCTTTATGAGTCAGTAATAAAACAATCATTTTTAACTGCTGCTTTAGCTAAACATACAGATGTTAACCATAGCTTTTATGAATCACTCAAAATGAAAATGAGAATTATGCAAAATGAGAATGTAACCTTTCTCAGGCAATTTGAATTTATGTTACATATCATGAACTGAGATATAGGAGGAAAACGCAAAATGCTTCTGTTAATCTTGCATATATTACTAACTTTTTATTGTTTATTTATTTAAGCTTTTCATGTGATCACCTGCCACGGTTGAATGTTTGAGACATCAGCACATGAGGAGTTGTGGAAGGGTCCTTTCCCAGGCTTACAACTGATGAGGTTTTGCAGGGAATGAGCGATGGCGTACACGGCTTTGTACGCGTTGAAGGAATTACTAGGGTTGGAGGCTTTCAGGTAGGCAGAGTGCTGCTCCTGCAGGGTCTCCAGCCCTGCACAGGGGGGCAGCTGGGAGGAGGCCTGGGTGTTGCTGCTGGAGGGGTAGAAAGAGCAACCATGCAAAGCACCCCACATCTCATGCACCAGGGGGTTACTGGGGTACCTCAGTGGGTTTACACTCATCAGATAGTCTCTAAGACCTGGTACCTGCCCCTGCCGTAGGGCATACCCAATGGTACCTCCTAGAAATGGGTAGAACTCACTGCCTGAGAATAGTGAAGCTGTTACCCAGGCTTCACTGGCAATCCACTGGATCCCTGTGATGTTCTGCTCCATGTAGTCTTTCAATAAGAGGGAGAGCTCCCCCTCAACAGCAAACACCACAACAACCCTCGCAGAGGAGCGTTTCATAATGTTAAGGATTTCCAGTACTCTCTCCTGATTGTACACTTTGGGGATCATTTCATGGTACGCTAAACACACATCAGTGTTTTTCATTTCCCTTATCAATCCCTGTAGAGCGAATCTGCCATAGTCATGGTCCTCAATGACGACACCAACCCACGTCCAACCAAATTTCTGCAGGAGGCGTACAATGGCTTTCACCTGGTAGTCGTCATTTGGAAGAAGTCCGAAAAATGTTGGGAATTTATTCTTGTTGCTGAGACAGGAACATGTTGAAAAACTCATCTGAAAAACAGAAAATCCACTTTCCTTTTTAACGTGAAGTACATAAACACAACAATCCAAGTTGGTCTTTATAAATAATTGTTAGGCACTATAAGTATGTTACTATGAGGCAAGATCATTGTTTGGCCCCATCTGAACAATAAATTAATGTCACTCACTTAAATTTGCTTATTATATATTTTACTACAGTAAAATGCAATACATTTATACATTTGAATTATTTTAATAAAATTAATCAATACAGGCTCATCGTGTAAAAGCATATGCGTCCAAAAATGCTATCAACGATATATTTCCAGTGATTTTAACTTTTTCTGTCAAATGTGATCAAAACCCAACAAACCTAATCTTCTGGTCAAATTCTAGTGATTACACTAAAATACAGACCATTGGTGGTTATGATCCATTCATGGACATAATGTTCTTCAACATTTTGGAAAAATGTGGTATTATATTATAGCTACAATGTGAATAATAACCAACAGCAGGACTTTTGGGATATAACACTGCTTTTCACAACACACAGAGTATTAATTATTTAAACTGCAGTACAATGTACGACACATAATAGACATGGTTAACACTATATTCTGTTATTATGTAGACTACTTATCATTGTATACTAGTTTCACACTTGTAAATTTAAGGAAAATAGACATATCCATTAATAATTAAAAAATGGAGATAAAATAACTTCATGAACAGAAATGAAGCTGAAGATACAGATAAAAAGTACTTAATCTTTACAGAACCATGGATTTAATTCCGAAGTATATCTATAATGTTAATTCCAAATTACCTCTATTAATTCATTTTAGTCTGATAGGAAATACATACCATTGGAATTCTGAAGGGCTGCAGAGTTCTGGAGAGAACAATAGACTGTGCAGACCCATATTCTCCAACCACAGCCAAAGGTTGAGATATGGCAGAACACACAGTGCTGGAGGATGTCCTTGGTCCGTTCAAAACTGCCAGAACTGCTGCCTGCGCTATCAAAGGGGTTGTGCAGGAGTCATGGACCTTGTATCCGAGAGTGAAGTTAGGCAGCAGGTCTTCACTCTGGTTGACCTCCTCAACAGCCAGCCTCATGGACTGGACCAAGAGGAAAATTCTGAGGTTAAATCTGTGCAGAGACGAACAGCAGAATGTGATGTTTGTTGGAAAAGAGAACAGTTTTCCATGCATATCAGAGTAACCATGACCTCACCCCCAACATTGTGGAGCAGCTGGTTTGTCAGTGAAGTTCCAGTCTGGAGTCTCAATCCCATAATGTATGGGGAAAATCCCTCCGATGATGAAGTCTCCATCAGCCTGGAAATCTGGATAAAAAGTGCCCAGCAGGGAACAGACTGGGGCAGGGATCAGGCTGGCAAGAGTGACAGAAGAGAAGTGATAAAAGAAAGACCACATCGCCACCAACAGAAAAGTCATCTTCACCCGGGCTGATCCTGCACACTGCGATGATGAAGCATACTTCAGAAGCAGTATTTTATTCACCAACCAGCCTCTGTGCATCTCATTATTTTCTGTATCTCATTGAACTCCACCATTAGCAGGAAAGCATGTGACATCACAACTCTGCATTCCCCAAAGTCAAAGTTGAGGCACAGAGCTCTTGGGAAATTATACACACTAGTGAATTTTCATTTGGCAATTTCTCCATGATTTTTCTTCAACAATGTGCTTCAAATTTAGGCAAACAATAGCTTTTTACAGAGAGGCAAAGGTAGATTTTAGTGACATTGAGGCTAAAAGCGTGAACGCCCGATCTCCCAGGAGAGAGAAACATTTTACTGGCGAATAGAGCAGAGATCTGCGGTCCCATACCCCTACGGGCTAAGTAACTAAAGAGCCAGCAATAATAAACGCCCTGCCTCAGTAATGAGGCGTTAGAATAGGCGAGTAGCATAAATGGTACAAATAAAACACACAGCCAACAAACCCTGCAAAATAATACGAGATAGTATACGAGGAGGTGAAAGGAACAGAGATCTAACGTTCCAAGGCTACTCTCAGACTCGCAGTCACACACAAACATGTCCACAACATCGCCCAGTCTTCCCTATAGGAAGACGTACCGAAGGACGAAACAGAACTACAGTTCCGAACAAAATCGCCAAAAGCTCCATGTACGGAGACAGGTACCGAAAGGAACGAACAGGACAGGCTGCACCGGACATTTACCGGCTAAAAGACTAACGCGAGGTTAGTAGAAAATAAACGCCCTGCCTCTCTGTAAAGAGGAATGTAACAAGGCGACTTCCATGAGCTCGTAGTCACACGCAGAAAACATAAAGGGGGGTAAAAGCCAGATCTCCCAGGAGAGAGAAACATTTTACAGGCGAGCCGCCGGTAAACCGCCGTCCCATACCTTTACTAGCAAAATGACTAACACAAACTTAGTAGAAAATACACGCCCTAGCCTCTCAGTAAAGGGGAATGTAACGAGGCGAAAGGAACAGAGAGCTAACGTTCCAAGGCTACTTCCAGAGACTCGCAGTCACACACAAACATGTCCACAACATCGCCCAGTCTCCCTATAGGAAGACATGTACCGAATGACGAAACAGAACTACAGTTCCGTACAAAATCGCCAAAGCTCCATGTGCGGAGACAGGTATCGAAGGACGAACAGGAAAGGTGCACCGGACATTTACCGGCTAAAAGAATAACAAGAGCTTAATAGAAGATTCACGCCCTGCCACTCAGAATAAATAAAGCCCTACATGTCAGTACGATAAAAACGCCCGGTCTCTTAGTAAGAAATGACTATACAAATACACCCACAAACAAACAAAGACTCCTCTCGCTTTCACGGAAGAAATCAGACAGAGAGAGGAGGAAGAGACAGAAAAGGCAAAAGGATCTAGGCAACAGAAGAAAGGAAAGACCAGGAAGCGGAGACAGAAAAGAGCCAGGGGGGAAAAGTCCTAATATATCCACAAAGGCAAGTCCCGCATTACTCCAATAAAACACTCTGGAGCAAAAATGGTCTCCTAAAAAACCTAGACCTAATCGTACTGGCTAAGCAATCAAAGGGCAAAATAATACCACACACAAAATAGTGCAAATAATGCCAGACAATACAAATTAATATCAAAGCCCAGAACGGAGGAAAACATGGGCTTAAATAGCTCCAGGGTAACCACGCACAGGTGTGATGCTGAGAGAAACTGCGCAATCAAGACGGGGCGGAGCAAACATCCACTAAAAGGGCAGCGCCCTCGCGTAGCTACCAAGGAAACCGACCGCAAGGGAAAAAGGGTCACAAACCATGACACAATCTCCCTATGGCTCTCAAATAATTGTCAAAGTTAAGTTGCAGTCATTTAGCAGGTGCACTAAACCTGTATGTAGTGTCATTTAGCAGGTGCAGTCAATGCAGTCTAGTTACAGGAGGTGGGTTTCTTAGCTAGTAGGCATTGCACTGCTACAAAGGATCAATAATTTGTGTTGGGTTTGCTATATGCAAATGCAGGTTGGCATCCTTAAAGTGCCTGCTTGTTTACCATTTCAATTACACAACTACTTGTACAGATATGACTGTGGCAGTCCCTATGTTGGTTAACTAACCTTTTGAAACAATAACAGAAAATACCATGTTGCTCATTAAAGTATGACAAAATAGTCTTTATGGATTGTGTAAAACTAAGAATTTAGCCCATTTTCAGATGGTGATGGACACATCCTGTTTAAAAACATTTCTTCAAAAAGCAGTGAAGTTACTTAGTTGAAGTCAGATTTATGGATTATAACATTGAGGGTATCAGTACTGATTACATTTTAAAAGAGACACCCAAAATCAAACACAATGGATTAGCCTACCTACAAAGTCAACATCAATAATCACCAGTGACAAGAATGAAAAATGAATTACTCTCAATTTAATGAAACTTCAGCCTATGCTGCATTTCGAAGCAATTTGAATCTGTAACATTCAGACTTAACATTTAAGTTAAAAAAATGCGGCCAGATTAAACGTTGTCTTTGGATATCGATTAGGTTAATGTTATAGTCATAATATAGAAATATTACGATTAGGTTAATGTAAAATTTACTTACATTTCATATGATTGGTAAACCGTGGGTAAAGTAACGTTTGCTTAGCTAGCTACCTTTTACTTCAGGTAACTTAACGCAGATCACAGGTTTATTGAATTTGGCGAACATCCTTGACCGAAAACATGACATATAGATAAACAGTTTGGTGTAATCTGACCCAGTGTGTGAAATGCCACAAAATGTCTTTGAAAAGGCTTCCAAGACAGGTTTCCAACACAATTTAGCCATCCATGGACAACTGTTGTTCACTGGGCATGAAAAAGAAAATGGAAAATTATAGAGGCTTATGTATATGCCCCTATTTATAAGAATCTGGTTCATATAGGTTAATACTTACTGAACAACAGCATTCTCACACTGAGAGTGAACGTCCAACAAAGAGAGGGACTGTGTTTCTCCTGCAGTAGCAGTTTCAGTTGAGCTACAAAATATTCTTGCTATTGTAACACAACGACTCGTGAGACCCACATAATGGCACTGTTACTGTTCAGTGTTCAACTGCAGACAGACTCTTGTGAGTGACTGGCTGTCGGTCTTTGTGATGTATGTGATGCTTCTTGGGGTACAGGAAAAAATAAGTGGTTAGCCTAACGTTATTTACAGCCAGGCCTACGCTTTGAGGTAAATGAAGATTTAAATCATTAATGTGTGGTTTTATCTAGCGATCTAGCAAAATTTCCGTCCACTAAACCTATAAATCAATGATATCAAATAGTAGCATATTTTGTCATCTGTAACTAGTTTTCCATGGTGGCCAATCAAATTTCTGTGGGGGCGGTTGCCACCTATAGACTGTATAAAAATATGTACAAAGTCACTGTGACGTCACCCATTGCCTTCCCATGGCCTCGTAAAAACCAAATTGAAACTCCTGCTGCATTTCTCGCCGCCAGTTTGTACAAACTGCATCTGCTCCATGGAGCCGAAGAGGACTCAACCTGTCCCTCTGATTGGTCTTGAACAAATGTTAATACCCTGTTCAAACGACACAATATTTAAAAAAAATCAGCACATGCAGAGGCATTAGATGAAGGAAAGGCACCTATTGCAATTACATTTTTTTGTGGGAAAAATTTATTGACTGAGTATTTTCACCACATTGCTGCCATTGACTTACATGGTGAAAGACCTATACAGGAGCCAATCGCAGTGGCGCTAGTGAGCAACGGCACAATCGCCGCTCCCAGCCCAACCAGGAAGTGAGCTTCAAAAGGAAAGTCCAGTCTTGGCTCCTTGATGTACGCTCACCATGCTAGGTTACAATATTCAGAATGCACACACCGTGTTATTTTGTTGTGCTAATGCTACATCGTATAGCTACTTCAGGTTAATCCATGGGTTAATGATAGTGAACAGAGCTTTGCTAGCCATTACACCTCGTTGCAGCCGGAAGCTCAATAACGCCACTATTTACAAGCAGCTGTGATGACAAAATTATTGTAATAAAGGCCATAAACAAATTAAGCTTAAACATAAACATACCGGCATATAGATAGCATAGCTAACGTTAGCTAGCCCCAGCATTAACATTCAATGCCAGTGTCAGAAGGTTAGATTGCAAATTATGATTAGCTACTTACAGATTCCTTGATTCCAGGAGGGTCTCTGGTAGACAGAACAGCTCCCTTTTTCAGAATCGATTTTCCAACGATGCCAGCATTTAGCTTAATTTTCAATGCATTCAGCAGGGAAATGTCCTGGGCATACTCGAGCATGAGCTCAGTGTTATCGTCCACAGAGCCGAAATGAATGAATTAGATCCACTTTTGGCACAGAATTGGATCTTTTGGAAGGGTGTGCTGTGATTTAACAGGTGGAATGGTGGTGCAGTGGTTAGCACTGTCGCAAGAAAGATGTTCTGGGTTCGAATCCTGGTCCTGGTCCTTTCTACGTGGAGTTTGCATGTTCTCCCTGTGTTCGCGTGGGTTTCCTCTGGGCACTCTGGTTTCCTCCCACACCAAAGACATGTATGTCAGGTTAAGTGAAATCCTGCCATTGTCCTTGACCAGGGCACTGGCGTCAGAACTGAAGTTGGTCCCCGGGCACCGCACTGTGGCTGCCCACTGCTCCTTCATAGTTAGGATGGGTTACATGCAGAGGACAAATTACCCCACGGGGTCAATAAAGTATAACTTAACTTAACAGCCCAGCCAGGAATAGAACATGCTTTATGGGCCATTGCTAACAGCACTCGGCTAGCCGGTTAGTTAATTTGACTCACTGTTGAGCAGCCAGTAGTGTCAGCCGTCCCTATAGCCTTTCTGAGTCTGTGTCCTTCTGTTTTTTGTTTCTATGTACAGCGTCTTTGTGACAGTTCGCTGTAAAAAAAAAACACTATACAAATTAAAGTGATTTGATTTGAAACTCGTGAATTTAACCGCCTTAACTTAACCTACTGTACAATTTCCTAATGCAGCGATATTAACGCACGCACCGAGTGCAATCAGGGCGGTCGCAGCTCGCAAGTACCAGGACAGGGCAGGCTGGATATGGAAATACGTTACCATTGATTGGTATATTACAATTAGCTCCTTTTCAACATTGAAGAGGCAGACAATTCTAAACAGCTTGTAAAAGAGGTTGGTGTATTTGTCGTTACTGGTTCTTAAAAATTACTAAAGGCACCTAATTCGTATTTTCACAGTTCTGTCTCATCTAATCCTGAGTGCACAAACATGAAAACATGCAGGGAAACAATATGGGACCTTTATTGATGAGTGCCCTCACATGCAAAGGTGGATAAACTAATGCATTCATGTATCTAGTTGCATGCTTCCTCGGCATATAATAAAACTCATTACAAAAATGTGAAACTTCAATATATTATTTATTAGTTAACCTTCCCATCAAATGTTGTTTAGTGTTTTTCTCATGTTTCAGTAAAATTATGTAACATTTTGGAGCAAATAGACACAGCAGTAGCCCAAAACTAGATGCTAGAATTGCAAAGATCTCCACAGCTACAGTGAACTTTCCAGGTGAGCTGACATAAGCTGGTATAAAGGCCAGCCACACTGCACAGAAGATCAACATGCTGAAGGTGATGTATTTGGCCTCGTTAAAATTGCCTGGCAGCTTCCTGGCCAGAAAAGCCAGAATAAAACACAGAGCAGCCAGGAACCCAATGTATCCCAGAACACACCAGAAGGCCTGTTCAGAACCCACACTACACTCCAGGATTATTCTGGACCGGTTGTACTGGGTGTTTTTATTTGGGAAAGGAGGAGCAGTGATCAGCCACACTGCACAGATTATCACTTGTATAAAGGTACAGAAAGAGATGATAAATCTCTGCTGTTTGGGTCCCAGCCATTTCATGATGTTGTTTCCAGGCCTAGCGGCTGTAAAGGCAGCCAGCACCACCAGAGTCTTCCCCAGGATACAGGAGATGCAGAGTGAGAAAGTGATGCTGAAGGCAGTATGGCGCAGCATGCAGGACCATGATGTAGGCTCTCCGATGAACACCAGCGCACACAGGAAGCACAGAGTCAGAGAGAGCAGGATGAAGAAGCTCAGCTCTGAGTTGTTGACTTTGACAATCGGAGTGTTCCTGTGGTAGAAGAATACTGCCAGAACAGCGATGGTGAGGCAGGCTCCCACTACAGCTATCACAGTCAGGGTCAGTCCCATTGCATCATGGGAGAGATACTCAATCACTTTGGGTATGCATTCAGTTCTGGCTGCATTGGACCAGTAATCTTCAGGACAAGCTGTGCAATCTATTGAATCTAAAGAGAAAGAAGCATAAAAACAAACATCATTTAGACAAAAAATTACTAATAATGATTTAAAAAGTGGAGTTCTCACCTGTCTTAGTACTAATCTTCCCGCTGTCACATTGTACACAGTCAAAGCAGCACAGAGGCTCCCCAGGACGGACAGCCTTCCTGCTTCCTGGAGCACAGCTCTCACTGCACACAGACACCAACACCTGTGTAAGAGAGAACACAGCCAGTTGAAGCTGCAGACAAATGTATTTTGTTTGAGTTAATTGAATAATTCTTATAATAAAAGCAGATACTTTGTGATTAAAAGGAAGCTGCCAGACACTGTCAATGCAGTAACATAAATGTCTGCCACTAAATATTATTTCTGATGTACAAGTACATGATGTAGACATTTCATCAGGAACATCATAGCTTTCAATGATTTGGTCCTTGTTGACTATGTTGAGTTGATGCTTTAACTTGAAAGTTGCACTTACCTCCACTTTACCCTAAAGAACCTCAACAGAGGGCATCGCATGTACTGAAATACACACTGTGTGCAGCTTGCCTCTCTCTGGTGGCCCGTCCACATGATCGCCTCCTCCTGGATGAAAAGCTCCTTCCCAGCCTCCTTTGCACCATCAAACCTTCCCACATTGACAAACTCAATATTTCCAGCTGCGCCTCTTTGCCAGTTGATCACATCATATGATGGAGCTACATCCCCATTTGCATCAAAATTCACCTCCTCTCCAGAAATAGTAAAGGAGACCTCCTGAATATAGTGCTGGAGCTTTGTGATGGAAATAAAGAAAGAAAAAATGTAATTGTTTTACAATTCCTTACTTTCATGGTTTCAGGCTTGTTTGATACGTCAGACCCTTGATGACTTACAGCCATTTTACCAATCATGTATTCCATACTGTTCCAGCATAATTTACAGCTAAATCTCGTCCCACCCCCCCAATTCCCATAGAGATCCATTCAAATGCAGAGACGTTATAGTATCGCTTGTAAGAGTACCAGAAAATAAGATATCAAGAGTCTTTTGATGTTGTTGGGTCACAGACATCAGGACGTTATGGCATGCAAAGGATATGCAACCAAATATAAAAAATCTAAAGGCACAGTCAACTTAGTGTACGTAAACCTCTGACCCACTGGCATTGTGATATGGTGAATTAAAAGTTAAATAATCTGTCAGGAAACAATTGTTGGAAAAATTACTTGTGTCATGCACAAAGTAGATGTCCTAACTGACTTGCCAACACTATAGTTTGCTAAGATGAAATCTGTGTCGTGGTTAACCCTTGTATTATGTTTACATTTTATGATGCCATTTATCTTTGGGGTCAAATTGATTAAACTGACTCAGAACTATTGTAATAGAAAAATTTTGACACTTTCTGCATCACATTTTGTGTGTCTCGCATTTGACTAGCCTTTTATCCCTAAGTATTAAAAATCTGTGAAAAACTAGGTTGTATATTTTCTTACATTTTATACAGCTACCCCACAAATGCTGCTACACAACACCTTTGATACAAAGTTGGTATAGGACTTATAAAAATATAGCATTATGTTTATTGTGTGTTTACTATTTAATCCCAACAAATTAGGAAAAATCATAAAGTGTCAAGATGAAATAAGGTTAACTGGTTTTTAAGAGACGTGAAACACTGAACTGGGTCAAATTGATGGCTAAAAATGAGTTTTAATGACTTCAACCTAAGTGTATGTAAACTTCTGACTTCAACTGTAAAACCATGCTTTCTGGTCTCACAGATAAGTAGAGGGAGTTGAAATGTTTTTTGTTTATTTTTTATTTTTGAAATGTTTTTTAATAGTAAACAACCTAAGAATTAAATTATTTCTCAGTATCTTTCTGAAAATAATGATTCACTTCAGGATTGAGACTCAAAGAATAAACATAAATATGTATATCCAACATACACATAATGAAAATGAGCAACTGAGGAGTGTTATATATTTTAGCACACATGATAGACAAGTGGAACTAAATATATCCTAAAATAATAGTAGAATCCAAACAGAGCTCGAATGAACGCAGATAATCTAATGTTTATGATTATCTGTGAACTCTTACCTGCCATGGTTGAATGTTTGTGGCATCAGCACATGAGGAGTTGTGGAAGGGCCCTTTCCCAGGCTTACAGCTGATGAGGTTGTGCAGGGAGTGAGCGATGGCGTACACAGCTTTGTACACGTTGTAGGAAACACGAGGGCTGGAGCTATTCAGGTAGGCAGAGTGCTGCTCCTGCAGGGGCTCCAGCCCTGTACAGGGGGGCAGCTGGGAGGAGGCCTGGGTGCTGCTGCTGGAGGGGTAGAGAGAGCAACCGTACAAAGCACCCCACAGCTCATGCACCAGGGGGTTACTGGGGTACCTCAGTGGGTTCACACTCATCATATAGTCTCTAAGACCTGGAATCTGCCCCTGCCGGATGGAAAACCCAATGGTACCTCCTAGAAAAGGGTAGAACTCACTGCCTGTGAATAGTGAGGCTGTTACCCAGGCTTCACTGGCAATCCACTGGATCCCTGTGATGTTCTGACTCATGTACACTTTAAGGAAGGGGTTCAGCTCCCCTTCACCAGTAAAGACCACCACAACCCTTGCAGAGGAGCGTTTCATAATATGAAGTATTTCCTGTACTCTCTCCTGATTGTACACTTTGGGGATAATTTCATGGTACGCTAAACACACACCAGTGTTTTTTATTTCCTTCATCAATCCCTGTAGAGCAAATTTGCCATAGTCATGGTCCTCAAGGACAACGCCAACCCACGTCCAACCAAATCTCTCCAGGAGGCGAGCAATGGCTTTCACCTGGTAGTCGTCGTTTGGAAGAACTCTGAAAAATGTTGGGAATTCTTTCCTATTGCTCAAGCAGGCACATGTTGAAAAATAACTGATCTGAAAAGGTCAAATGCGTTGACAGAAAAGTTAAATGTATACAGCATTATCCATCACAGCACATAGACAGCACATCAGTAGAGCAATACTGCCATTACATGTCCTTGCAAGGTCATTTAAGTATTATGCAAGATAATGTTGCTTTGCATCATTGTTTTGAATCAGGTAGCCTAATCCCTGCAATGCGGCAAAATTATAATCCGACCGGGTTATTTTGCATTAACAGTCATGTGTTGCAGCAACATGAAATATTCAGCAACAGAGTGATTATCTAAGCTTGTTCATTCTTTTACAAATATCAGATAATCCATATAAACAATTCAACTACATGTTTATAGCAATATTATGGGAAAGGATAGCTATAGCTAACTACCATTAACCCAAAATCTGTATTTCGTATACGTACTGAATCATACTGGATTATGTGTGTCTCCTAGAGCAGTAACCCCTACTGACTGTACAATGTACTAGGGCTGCACACTTGATCTCATTTTAATTGTGATATCAATATTGGCTTTCCACGATTACTCAACAAGAATAATCGAGAATGATGATTTTGAAGGAACAGTTTGGTTACAAATGAAAACTCTCACTTTACTGGACTTTCTCTGGTGTTCTATATCAAATAAAGCACTCCTATTTTCCTCCCTCACAGTAGAGGGTTAGGGTTAAAAAATATGAAAATATAAGCATTATTCTGTTCATTCAAAATGTTAAAGTACAATAAAAGTATTATGTTCCAAAAAAAACTATGAATTATCGTGTTAAATAATCGTAATCTCAATACTGACTAAAATAATCATGATTATAATTTTTCCCATAATCGTACAGCCCTACAATGTACACTGCCTGGCCAAAAAAAAAGTCACTGTTGCACCCGTCATGCATAGTGCCCACTGTACGAGCCTCTGGAGGCAGTGTTATGATCTGGGGTTGCTTCAATTGGTCAGGTCTAGGCTCAGCAACATTCGTTGCTTGTGTAACGAACGAGGTTCTGGCGGGGCCTGAACCACAGAAGTTCAGGGGGAGAGGCCTCCGCGCTAACCACTGCGCCAAAGGTGAATTTACTGATAGGCTGTTAGGCTGCCTAACTCCTCGCTACACTTGTTTGTTTTTGGTTATTTATTTATTTATTTTTCCTTCTCGCTCTTCTCTTTCTTTCTCATCCTTTTTTTCAGTTAGGTTTGATCAGATTTAAAACGAAAAGCACAAAAAAAAATATTCAAAGATGATCATAACTCTACGATTCTTTTGGGAAAGTGGCTGGTAATAATGTGTGATGCTTTCTGTGGTGTGAATCGGCTTTTATACATCGTCCTGTCGGGTCTGTGTTACTCAAAGTTTGTCGTGAAAGTGTGTCTTGAAATATTCACTTCACAATATACTTTGGGAAAGAGTCCTGAAAATTTCAAGACAAGTCTTCAAAAAGATTGTGAAGTGTGTCGTGAATTCTGAAGACACATCGGAATCAGGAAAGCCACCCCAGGTTATCCCATCAATGGGCATATTCCAGGACGACAATGCCAAGATTCATCAGGCTCAAATTGTGAAAGAGTGGTTCAGGGAGCATGAGGAATCATTTTCACACATGAATTGGCCACCAGAGTCCTGACCTTAACCCCATTAAAAGTCTTTGGGATGTGCTGGAGAAGACTTTACATGGTGATTCAACTCTCCCGTCGTTAATACCAGATCTCGGCCAAAAATGAATGCAACTCTGGACGGAAATAAATGTTGTGACGTTGCATAAGGTTGTCAAAACAATGCCACGACGAATGCACGCCGTGATCAAAGCTAAAGGCGGTCCAACTAAATATTAGAGTGTGCAACTTTTTTTTGGGCCAGGCAGTGTACTTTACCTACAATGGCCCTACATCTTCTACTTCAGAGGTTCCCAAACTCGGTCTTGGGGGCCCACTGTGTTTGCTGGTTTTCGGTCCAACCACACTGGCAATCCCAAAATTATTACAAGCTGTTAATTTTGTCCTTTTCATGTATAGAAGTATCATTCACCTTCTTAAGCCACACTGTGTCAGAAATAGCTATGCATGCCATGAAGAATAAAAGTCTTCATGTTCACATTGTGCTTATTGATCATTGTAAATGATCCCTCTGAACATGAAAATCCTAATTAAGAAAAATTCCGAATTAAGAAAAATGTACAGTTTGTTATCATTCTGGAAACTGTGGCATCTTCCGTTATAGCTTTATATTGTATATTGATTACTATCGGTTGTAACCCTGATAACTTAGAACTAAGTCGCTCTGGGTAAGAGTGTCTGCTAAATGGCGAAATGAAAATGTAATTAATTTAAACAGTCTTAGTTGCTACTAGCAAAAGGTAAAAAGCACATTTAAATACCTGTGAGTGGTACAAAGTTCAAGAAATTTGTTTGCAATACGCTACTCCCATTCAAATAAACTGTTCACTTGCTAGCTTTCTCTGAACTAACTAATCTTAAGCTAAATGCCACGCATCAAAATGAATTACTTTTTTACTTCATTTAAAAAAGTCCTTTGGCTTGAAAAAATTTGCAGATTTCTGTATATAACTCAATACACAATGTAGATATGATTAATTGTATGTTGTTTTACAATGTAAATACATAAAACACTTAAATAATTGGTTATTATTAATAAATTGAGTGAGACATCATTTGGCAGAATATTTGATTTAAATGAATTATAACATAACTTGAATTAATTCAAGAAGTTAAAACACTTTAATTTCAATATAAAGAAAAATAAAACTAAAATTAACACCATTAACCTGTGCTGTGAACATTCTGATTTTTTATGTTTACTCATTAAATTTTAGGAATTACAATGATTTATTTTCTTTAATGTTAATTGGGTAAAAACTGCACTTGTAATAAAAAATAAATATTGCAAGGTATATATTTACTGTGTAAAAGGTATATATTTTTTGTGCCAAAAGTACCAAATACACAAATGTCAAAATAATTGTTAAATTGCTTGAATAATGAATATTCCTTATTTTACTGTTTAGTTTCATGCTTCATTAATATATTTTCCTAAGAATATATATCAGAAAAATATATAATTTACAATTGACGACAACAAATAGGTAGAATACTTGAGTATTAATGCAAGGTTAAATTAAAAAATAATGTCCTGACTCATCTAAACACTCATGTTTGTAATTCATCAATTCATCTCTAAATGAGAAAATATAGCAAATATACAAAATATAGCATAAAATATAACAGTAACAGGAGATGCATACCATTGGGATTCTGAATGGCTGCAGACTTCTGGAGAGAACAATAGACTGTGCAGAACCAGATTCTCCAACCACAGCCAAAGGATGAGAACACACAGTGCTGGAGGATGTCCTTGGTCCGTTCAGAACTGCCAGAACTGCTGCCTGCGCTGTCACAGGGGTTGTGCAGGAGTCATGGATCTTGTACCCCAGAGTGAAGTTAGGCAGCAGGTTCTGACTCTGGTTGATCTCCTCAACAGCCAGCCTCATGGTCTGGGCCCAGCGGAAAGATCTGGGGTCAAATCTGTGCAAAGACCAACAGCAGAATGCAACATGACTATTTGTTGGAAAAGAGAACAGTTTTCCCCGCACATCTGAGTAACCATGACCTCACCCCCAACATTGTGGAGCAGCTGGTTTGTAAATGAAGTTCTGGTCTGGCAGCTGTACTCTGTAATGCATGGGGAAAATCCCTCCTATGATGAAGTCGCCATCAGCCTGGAAATCTGGATCAAAGTTGCTCATCCGAGAACAGGCTGTAGCAGGGGTTGGACTGGCAGGATAGACAGCAGAGGACGAGTAAAATAGGGACCACATCACCACCAACAGAGGAGTCATCTTCAACCACGCTGATCCCTCACACTGGGGTGCCGAGTGAGGAGCGGTATTTTATTCAGTGATCTCCTCTCCGTGCATCTAATTATTTTCTGCCTCTCAGTGGACTTCTATGTCAGTAGTCCACATGACATCACCCCCTGTGGTCTCGGTAGACACAGCCATGGCACAACAGTCACATTAAACCATTTTCCATAATTTGAGTTTTATTCCATGCAATTAGTTATGCAGCAAGGATGCCTCTGAAAATTAATAATCTGTTACAAAATAAATAAAAAATATAATTTTACCTCCTCAAGGGGTATTGAACACGACAGCTTGAACACGACTGGATTTACAGACACACACAAATTAGTTATAGTCCAGTCTGACATGTGTATAGTAGCAGGAATACTAATAAGTGAAAGAGAATCACCTGGCGATGTACAACAATGTTCAGTTCAGTATGAATCCTCATGGAACTTCATCAGAATTCATCAACCCATGGACACAGCCAATGGCAGTTCCTATTGAACTCTATGGAAAAATAAGTCAGCAGAAACAACCCCTGAAGTGATCCATCCATATCTACTGCATATCTGGCAGCAGAGTGATGGTTTGAGGCTCGTTTGATGACTTACAGCCATTTAGCCAACCATGTGTTCCATGCTATTCCCGTGTAATTTACAGTTTAATCTCGCCCCCCCCCCCCCCCCCCCCCCAATTCCCATAGAGATCCATTGAAATGCAGAGATGTTATAGTGTCGCTTGTAAGAGTACCTTAAAATAAGATATCAGGAGTCTTTTGATGTTGTTGGGTCACAGACATCATGAAGTCATGGTATGCAAAGGATATGCAACCAAATATTGATGACTATATGTTAATACACCACTCACAGCCACATGATAATACACTACTCACACCACATGTTAATACGCTACTCACAGCCACATGATAATACACTACTCACAGCCACATGATAATACACTACTCACAGCCACATGTTAATACACTACTCACAGCCACATGTTAATACACTACTCACAGCCACATAATACACTACTCACAGCCACATGATAATGCACTACTCACAGCCACATGTTAATACACTACTCACAGCCACATGATAATACACTACTCACAGCCACATGTTAATACACTACTCACAGCCACATAATACACTACTCACAGCCACATGATAATACACTACTCACAGCCACATGTTAATACGCTACTCACAGCCACATAATACACTACTCACAGCCACTTGATAATACACTACTCACAGCCACATGTCAATACACTGCTCACAGCCACATGTTAATACACTACTCACAGCCACATAATACACTACTCACAGCCACATGATAATGCACTACTCACAGCCACATGTTAATACACTACTCACAGCCACATGATAATACACTACTCACAGCCACATGTTAATACGCTACTCACAGCCACATAATACACTACTCACAGCCACATGATAATACACTACTCACAGCCACATGTCAATACACTGGTCACAGCCACATGATAATACACTACTCACAGCCACATGTTAATACACTACTCACAGCCACATGATAATACACTACTCACAGCCACATGTTAATACACTACTCACAGCCACATAATACACTACTCACAGCCACATGATAATGCACCACTCACAGCCACATGTTAATACACTACTCACAGCCACATGATAATACACTACTCACAGCCACATGTTAATACACTACTCACAGCCACATAATACACAACTCACAGCCACATGATAATACACTACTCACAGCCACATGTTAATACGCTACTCACAGCCACATGATAATACACTACTCACAGCCACATAATACACTACTCACAGCCACATGTCAATACACTGCTCACAGCCACATGATAATACACTACTCACACCACATGTTAATATGCTACTCACAGCCACATGATAATACACTACTCAAAGCCACATGATAATACACTACTCACAGCCACATGTTAATACACTACTCACAGCCACATGATAATACACTACTCACAGCCACATGTTAATACACTACTCACAGCCACATAATACACTACTCACAGCCACATGATAATACACTACTCACAGCCACATGTTAATACACTACTCACAGCCACATGATAATACACTACTCACAGCCACATGTTAATACACTACTCACAGCCACATAATACACTACTCACAGCCACATGATAATACACTACTCACAGCCACATGTTAATACACTACTCACAGCCACATGATAATACACTACTCACAGCCACATGTTAATACACTACTCACAGCCACATAATACACAACTCACAGCCACATGATAATGCACTACTCACAGCCACATGTTAATACACTACTCACAGCCACATGATAATACACTACTCACAGCCACATGTTAATACACTACTCACAGCCACATAATACACAACTCACAGCCACATGATAATACACTACTCACAGCCACATGTTAATACGCTACTCACAGCCACATAATACACTACTCACAGCCACATGATAATACACTACTCACAGCCACATGTCAATACACTGCTCACAGCCACATGATAATACACTACTCACACCACATGTTAATACGCTACTCACAGCCACATGATAATACACTACTCACAGCCACATGTTAATACACTACTCACAGCCACATGATAATACACTACTCACAGCCACATGTTAATACACTACTCACAGCCACATAATACAGTACTCACAGCCACATGATAATACACTACTCACAGCCACATGTTAATACGCTACTCACAGCCACATGATAATACACTACTCACAGCCACATGTTAATACACTACTCACAGCCACATAATACACTACTCACAGCCACATGATACTACACTACTCACAGCCACATGTCAATACACTACTCACAGCCACATGTTAATACACTACTCACAGCCACATGTTAATACGCTACTCACAGCCACATAATACACTACTCACAGCCACATGATAATACACTACTCACAGCCACATAATACATGACTCACAGCCACATGATAATACACTACTCACAGCCACATGATAATACACTACTCACACCACATGTTAATACACTACTCACAGCCACATGATAATACACTACTCACAGCCACATGATAATACACTACTCACAGCCACATGTTAATACACTACTCACAGCCACATGATAATACACTACTCACAGCCACATAATACACTACTCACAGCCACATGATAATACACTACTCACAGCCACATGTTAATACACTACTCACAGCCACATGTTAATACACTACTCACAGCCACATGATAATACACTACTCACAGCCACATGTTAATACACTACTCACAGCCACATGATAATACACTACTCACAGCCACATGATAATACACTACTCACAGCCACGATAATACGCTACTCACAGCCACATGATAATACACTACTCACAGCCACATGTCAATACATAAAGCAAAACAAAACAACCTCCAAAAACTGAGGCGATCTCGACAAACAGCGAGAATAACCAACACAAGAACCTCACGCACTAAAATAATTAGGCGTAACAAGAGGTAATGAAACAAAACAAAACTCAAAACAAAAACGAGTGAAGAAAAGGAATAGAAAAGAAAACCTGTTAGCCAAAGCTCTTGTGGAAAAAGAGCTGAACACAACTGGCAACAGGTAAAAAGAATAAATGATAAAGAAAGATTGGAAAGGAACGACAAAACCAATCTAATCTTAAATCTTTATAACCAGACTTGCTGCGTTTCCTATTAGTAAGAACCAGAAATGCAGCGACCGAAATTCCTATACCTTTACCGACTTCGTATGTCAACATAGCAAAGACAATCTCGAAGTGCGGAAATGCGAAAGTCCTGACGTATTTATAGCCTGCAGGAAACGCGAAACAGGTGAAGGGAATAATTGTCGGGCAAGACGCGAAAACCGGAATGGATGCGGACAAAATCCGATAGTGTCTTGACGACGCCAAAAAGGAAACCTAAAACGTCGAAAAGCAAAGGCTGCAAATAACCATGACACATAGCCAACTACTGAATTATATTCGCTAAACTATGTAGTCAAGCTACGACATACCGATCCATCTTGTTATAATGAGAAAATTATCTCATTCCAACGAGAAAAGTTAACTTGTTACAATGAGAAGTACCTCATTATAAGGAGAAAAGTTTCTAATTATAAGGAGAAAAAAAATTGTTTCTCACAACATCCTTTTATACAAGACGTGTTATAATGAGAAAACTTCCAAGACGTTGCTGTTTGAAGACATTGAGGAAATATTTAATTCTTTCATGCACAAAGATTAACCATATAATACTGTATGAAATTAATAACTCAAATGCATAACTGCAATATATGGCAGTGCATTGCTGCTACAGTGGGAAAATAATTTTGCACTCAGTGGGCTTCAGTCATGAAAAGTGAGCAGAACGAATTTGTACGTAAATCGTTTGTATTAGCAAATTTGGCCGTATTTTGGAATTCATCAACGTTTTCGTATCTGAGATTTGTTCGCACGTACTAACGTACTAAATTTTACAAATACTCCCATATGGGGGAGAAAGGTTAGGACGATTCTAAGGGCCCCTGACTGAAAGGGGTCCTAAAAAATTATTGGAACATTAGTAAAAAAAATTTCAATATTAACTTATTAACCTATCATCATTAATAGAATATTTTATTTACAATGTAGTAATAAAACTAACGGTTTTTTTCTTTTCTTGTTTTTGGCAAAATGTAAATATCCAGAGAGCCTCTTTACCCCCCGCCCCACGGCAGGAAATGGTTTAGTCCTGCCGTCTCAAACCTGTGGCGGGTGGGCACTGTCTTAGTAGTAGTCGGCGAATTTTGAGTTAATACCGCAGTTCTGTGGTTAATACAAACAGTGTCATCTTGTATCTTCCCAAAGTAAAAGTAGGCTTCCACAAATGTAAAGTGAGAAAAGAGTGGGCGACAGTACATCACCCAATGTTTCACAAAGGAAATCCGTGAGTGGTGCAAATTAAACATGTTATCTATTTCCATAGTGAAATATGCGTGCTAGCCTACTTCATATCTTCACGTAGAAAATTATGAGTCATGAACTGAACTCAGGATCTTTCATTTGGTCTGCTACAGGCTACACATTACACTCTCCGTTCCCTCTCACTCCCCGTCCCCGTTTGTGCTCCATGTTTTGCCCTTTCTCTCACGTCTCTTGTCTTGTTTTTACGTTTCCCTGTCTGTCTTCCTTGTTGTGCAGGCTGAGCGTGGTTTCCCTCCTTGTTTCACCTAATTCACTCTTGCATTTCCTCCACCAATCACATTCCTTTCCCCGCTTGCATTCCTCACGCCCTTGTCTCCGCTTAATCACTCTCGCGTACATTCTCACGCTGCATTCACTCATTAGCTCGTTAACTTCACTATATATTCTTCTGGTGTTCTTTGTCTAGTGCCAGTTCGTTGAGTCTTGTCGTTGTAAAACTGTAGTCTTGTTCTTTGCTGAAACTAATGCCTCGTCTGTTGCTCTGCTTACCCGCCAGCCTGCAGCCATCTCCTTGTTCCACGCCACGCATTCCTGTCTCCCGAATCCCACTCTCCCTCTGCTACACCTACCCAGGATTCAGCCACTATCCATCCCCTTTGCCTGCACCCCTCTCTCGCTCTGCCCCTGTTCTCGCCAACCCAGGATCCAGTCCCGTCCCTTGTTTCTCCCTATACTTCTGGAGTTTTGGACGAAGTAATAAAAGCTCCCAGTGAGCATTATTGTATTCTGTCTCTGAGTTGTGCATTTGAGTCCAGTCCCTACTCGGATCCTTAACAGAACGAACTGGCCAAATTATGGACTCAGCCGACTCAGAGCAGTTACACCACGCCCTTGCCTGTCAGGGGGCACTGATCGATCAACACGGCCTCTGCCTGGAATACGTCCAGGAGACTCTGAAGACCATCTCGGACCAAGTGAGTCAGATGGGTACCATGATTGGCCAGCTGGCGGTTCATCTGCCCCTCCCGAGGGCCCACGCCAGTCAAGCTCCGCCTCCCCTGGGTTAAAACTGCAGGGCTCAAGTCTTGATCTAACTCTCAATCAACCCACCAAGTTTCAGAACTTTATATCAAACAGTTGTAGAAGTACTAGCATTTATGTGATAAGCCACGCCCAATGCAAAATTCATTGGCTTCTCATTCGGCCAGTTTTTGACATAGGCCTTAGTAAAGTAATGCACGTATGAAGGGATGCGGGTTGAGTCCCTCAAACAGGTTTGGTGCAAATTGGTAAAATTCTGTAGGAGGAGAAGCATTTTAAGTGTTTTAGAAAAATGCTAATTAGCGGAAAATCAAAAATGGCAGACTTTATGGTTTCTTGAGGCAAATTTGTTAGGCATGAGTAGCGGGACGTGTCCACCAAATTTTGTGACTGTAGATCAAACGGGGCGTCGGCAGTGGGCGTGTCAATGATTTTTTGTGAATTTTTTTATATTTTCATATATTTAGATCTCTATAGCGCCACCACATGGCTCGATTGGGTTGAAACTGGAGAGGTCAGGTCCAGATGTTACTCTTAAAAGACCTCCCAAGTTTCATAAATTTCTGTGAAATGGTTTTGGAATTATTAGCATTTTTGTGATAAGCCACGCCCACTGAAAATTCATTGTCTCGTCATTCAGCCATCTTTTAAAATATCAAAATTCTGTATATAAATTTTATGAAGCATGTAAAAAATTCTGTATACCAAATTTTGTGACTAGGTGAAACAGGGCATTGGCAGTGGGCATGTCAATGTCAAAATTTTGTATACATGCACTACAGCGCCACCAGGTGTTCAAAACGTCATAATATAGAGGATCCAAGAGTTTGGCAATCCCAACAAGCGTGCCAAGTTTGGTGATTCTAGGCCAAACCAGCTCACTGGAATTTTAGGTGAAAGGGGAGAGAAAAAAAACGAAAAGAATCCGAACAAATACAGTAGGGTACCAGCAGCTACGCTGCTCGGTCCCCTAATTATAAAGTAAATCCAACTATTTATCTATATTATACATGCACTACAGCGCCACCAGGTGTTCAAAACGTCATAATATAGAGGATCCAAGAGTTTGGCAATCCCAACAAGCGTGCCAAGTTTGGTGATTCTAGGCCAAACCAGCTCACTGGAATTTTAGGTGAAAGGGGAGAGAAAAAAAACGAAAAGAATCCGAACAAATACAGTAGGGTACCAGCAGCTACGCTGCTCGGTCCCCTAATTATAAAGTAAATCCAACTATTTATTTGTTGAGTGTACTTAATAATATTGCGTGCAACCACTGTCCAACAATTATCTTTTTGAGTAAACTACTTAGCGTTGGGCCGGCTATGGGTTCGAGCAGATTTCCTGAGCAGAGAATCGAGAATTTCTGCAAGCAAGACCGTGATCGGCTGGACTGTAATTGGGCCTGAGGGTCTTTCGAACTCTGGAGTATCCGCTGATTATTTGGCGGCTCTAGACGTCCCTCTTACACCTAAGCAGAGTACCCGTGCATCCCCGTATGCGGACTACCTGCTACCTGCTCCTGGTGTTACGCAACTGTGGACGTGTAACTTTGAGGTATTGTTTGGAAATCTTCAGTCTGAATATATTTCGAATCAAGGCCATGTCTACCTCTTCTTGGTTATTTTGTTTTATTTTAATCTACAACGTGGGTTGGAAAAACTGTCGCTCCAATAGGCCTAATGAGCTAAAAACTAATCACCAGTTCTTGTATAATGCCTTATATTTCAAGTCCTATTGTACCTCGCTGGATCCATCTGTTTTTAGGTCTTTTCCTCTCAAAACACCTTGGAGTTACCTCTTGTTGAGCGCAAAGGAAGCTTTACTTATTTGTTTAATTTTGTAATTTTACAATCTTATGTTTTGTCAAACGGGTCTGATGGTTGTAATTATTTGAAAAGAACGAATCATTCACGGATCGCCCATCACTACTGATGAATTAAATATTGTGTAGCTAATAAATGAACCCACAAGACCGAATATGAAATCACCGCAAAAATCCTCATTACTTGATGTTATATTAACGAACGTACCAGACAAATATACTTCTACGGGCATTTTTTCTAATGATGTTAGTGGCCATTGCGCAATTGTTTGTGTAAGAGATACGAATATGCCCAGGACGAAACCACGTGTAATTATCAAAAGGAATTTTAGAAATGGTAATGAACAAACTTTTCTTCATGATTTAAATAACTGTGATCTATACAGGATAATGTTGATTGTGGATGTTGAGACGGCTTGGAGCTTTCTTCAAAATTAGTTTTTAAAAATAACCAAAAAGCATGCACCTTTTAAGAAATATAGTAGAATTAAAGGACGTGATAACCGTTGGTTTTCCGAAGAATTAGCAGACTTGATTCACAAAAGAAATATCTCATGGGCTAGAGCGAGACAACTGACTCTTCGTTGATTGGACTAACTTTAAACAAGAAACAAATGTACCTTTGGCATCCGTAAAGCCAAGTTAGAATGTAGCGAGGCTATATTATAATATCCCGGTACGTAAACCTGAGCTCGATTTTGCTCAGTGGGACCACAATTAGAACGCGCCAGAGAGATCTGAAAATAAGGTAGCCTGTGATTACCCGATTTCAAACCACAACTCACATGTACAGAACCCCAACAAAATTACAAATTGAATAACGTTTAATTTATTTCCAGGCTTCGATAAAGAAATGCACCTGCTCATCCGATGCAGACGTAGATGCGTATGCGTTTCTTCGCCTCCAATTTAAAGGGGCTATATGTAATAAATTTACTGTACGAAATCATAAAATGACCTTGATATGTCATCAGAGATTAAGTAAACATGCTAAGTCGAAATACTGGCTTCTCCGACAACAATGCTACAGGCAGTATATGACTCCACGCACTGCCCATTACGAACAACCAGATGTACTCCCGGCTGGCGATTTACGAATGCCGAAGCTAAATTCAACATCGTTTTCATTTTGCTAGCTAGCTAAATATTTAAATATATATATATGTATATTGTTACTAGCTAAACATACCACTAACGTTAGCTTTTATCTGTGGGACCGTAAACATAGCCAGCCATGCATCTAGCTAACATTGACAGTTAAAAAATCCATATGAGCTGGTATATAATTTGCAAACAATAAATAAATTGGTAACATATACATTAGGTGATCAACTTACAGTGTAGGACTCATCGTTGCTTGTCATTGTCAAAGTAGAATAACCTCGTCTTAAAATATGATGTTGTGCTCGGCTCGTCTTACGCTCATGTTCGTTCAGTGTCCTCAACCTGGCAACCCGCGTGAGCTTCGAGTCTGGGGGGGGGGGGGGGGGGGACGGAGCCAACTTTCTCCAATATTGTAAATTTGGACTGCAGTACCCATTTTAAACGCTCGATGTCAATGTTACATATAGCTCCTTTAATGTCAGTCCATAACGTGGATGCGCTTCGTACGTGAAAACGAAGAAATCCGCCTTTCCCGCACGGTTTGATGAATCCAGCGTACATTTTGCGTACCAACTTGTTTCGTACATAAATGTACGCGCATATTTAGGAACGCTTCATGAATGAGGCCCATCGTCTCATTATACTGACAATTCTATTCTCTTTTCGAACAATTTTATTCTCTTTTCTCTTTTCCCTTTATAACAAGAGAAAAGGAAATTGACTTAATGAAAAAAGTTTCAACAAGATACGTTGGTATGTTATTATACCAAGAAAACGATCTTGTTATAGAGGAGTACTTCTTGCACACTTATTTGTATCTGATAATATGAGATGAGTTTCCTTTTTATGATTTCTTAATATGCATGTTGAGGTACAGGCATTGCTATAAGTAGAAAAATATCCCAGTGCTGCTCCATAATTATGTGCAACAGGTCCATTTGTCATTATAACGAGAAACATTTCTCGTTATAACAAGATACTGTAGAAAATATTTTTTCACTATGGCAGTAATGTGCCATAGAAATAATCACAAATACCGTTGCTGCATTAACAATGTAATGAGATACTGTATAACTTGTAACTGCAATTATGGCTGTACAACAGAAAAAGCATTTTTGGAATATTGAATCCTGTTAGTTGTTGTTAATAAGATTGAGTGATAACAATTATTTTTTCAAGGGATTCATCTTGGTGTATAAATGGAATCAAGATTTTGGTCAGACTACAAACGTTCTTGTTGTCATGACACACTAAAATACAATCACTTAAATGTTTAAAAAGATATACCACAGTGTAGTAGGTAAAATATTTCCAGTGAGCAAGTACATGTACTTTCAACAAAATTCTTATGTCTGCTAGTATGAAAAAGCCAACTTGTCATGAGCTTATGAGATACGACTACTGTACCCACTAGCAGTCTGTGTGTTCATTTGATGTGAAGAGCACTCACCTGTCTTATTACTAATCTTCCCGCTGTCACATGGTACACAATCAAAGCAGCACAGAGGCTCCCCACGACGGACAGCCTTCCTGCTTCCTGGAGCACAGCTCTCACTGCACACAGACACCAACAGCTGTGTAAGAGAGAACACAGCCAGGTTTAACTACACAAACATTTACCTGTAAATGAGACTCATAGAACTCTGTATCTCTATGAGACTCTAAATGCACCACACTTCTAGCTGTCCATTTCCATGGCCCAAGAGGCCAGGTGTCACTGCAAAGACATTTACCTGTCTGTGAGTACTTAAGACACAGGCTAAAACACAGACATAGTCTGTGTATATGAAATGAACATGCATAGAAGATGCTAAAATATTTTTTATAAAATATAATATTTTTTTTGTCACTGTAGTAATTGAATACATTTCAGTGACAGACTGCAGGTTTGAGTTCCAGCTTTGAAAGATTTGGTCCATGTTGACTACCTGCTGATCAATGTTGATTTGATGCTTTCACTTCAGATTTGCACTTACCTCCAATTTACCCTACAGAACTTCAACAGAGAGCATCGCATGTACAGAAATACACACTGTGTGCAGCTTGCCTCTCTCTGGTGGCCCGTCCACACAATCGCCTCCTCCTGGATGAATAGCTCCTTCCCAGACTGCTTTGCACCATCAAACCTTCCCACATTGACAAACTCAATATTTCCAGCTGCGCCTCTTTGCCAGTTGATCACATCAAATGATGGACCTGCATCCCCATGTGGATCAAAATTCACCTCCTCTCCCGAAATAGTAAAGGAGACCTCCTGAAGATAGTGCAGGAGCTTTGAAATGAAAATAAGAAAGAGAAAATGTAATTGTTTTACAATTCCTTACTTTCATGGATAAATTAAAATATTTCAGATCATAGTGTAATTGTCATATAATGTAGGTATGATTTTTGATTTTAGTTTATGTTACTGACTAAATGTAAAGAATAAAAATGGCTATTGGAGAGGATAACGAGGGAAATGGTAATGATAGTTAGTTTTGATTTTTAACATTTCTCTGTATATGCATACTAGATATTAAAGAACAAAAGTCCAGAATTCCAAATTAAAGTAGTATATTTTAAAATAATTTCTAAAAGATTCCACAGCATTATGGGCTGACACTGTTGTGTGCAGGTGGATTGCAGTGTTATTGATAAATTAGTGTGCTTTTTGAATTCTGAATCACAACGCATACAAATAGAGGTTTTTTTTTGTATTTCTTGTATTTTGTATTTTTTGCATTTTGGCTTTCTTTGAAACTCCTCATGATGATTGTAAAATAATTGTACCACCCAGTGAATTCTGTCATGGCCAATGTGTCATATCTCACCAAATTGTCTTTAATGTAGGCACTGTCAAATCTTTCTAATCCCGTGCTGTTGTAATGCAGCAATCTAATTTATGTATTTGGTTTCACTGGTTGTAATTACCTGTAGATTTATGTGCCATTAGGAAAAACATCTAAAGCAATTACAAGGTTGATACTGTTGCTGCACTCATTCAGTTGAGCCTTTATATTACTGACTCAGTTGAGTCAGTAATAAAACAATCATTTTTAATTGCTGCTTTAGCTAAACATACAGATTCATTTTACTCAAAATGAAAATGAGAATTATGCAAAATGAGAATGTAACCTTTCTCAAGCAATTTGAATATATGTTACATATCATGAACTGAGATATAGGAGGAAAACGCAAAATGCTTCTGTTAATCTTGCATATATTACTAACTTTTTATTGTTTATTTATTTAAGCTTTTCATGTGATCACCTGCCACGGTTGAATGTTTGAGACATCAGCACATGAGGAGTTGTGGAAGGGCCCTTTCCCAGGCTTACAGCTGATGAGGTTTTGCAGGGAATGAGCGATGGCGTACACGGCTTTGTATGCGTTGAAGGAATTACTAGGGTTGGAGGTGTTCAGGTAGGCAGAGTGCTGCTCCAGCAGGGCTCCAGCCCTGCACAGGGGGGCAGCTGGGAGGAGGCCTGGGTGCTGCTGCTGGTAGGGTAGTGTAAATCCTGCGCAGCTAGACCAATGAGGGAATAGCCCGGAGCGAAGGTTTAAGCGTGATATTTTCCGCTGTTGCTGTGAGAAAAGGTAAGAGTTTTGAAATGTTACTGTTCTTACAACCGGATGAGACTGCTTCTTTAAATTTGCGGGATCAGCTAGTAATTGACCACGTGTCAGGGACAATAGTACCACTTTGCCTCCCGCTCTAAGTCTGGTCTGCAGGCTGACCCCAGCTTATCCAAAAAGACAACCTGTGTATATTATATTAACTGTCAGCCACCAACGCTGATTCTATACTCGTATATATCTGACTCCAATTTAATTATTAGTATATAATTGCAATGTAGAATTTATAATTGATTTGTTAAAGTACTCTCATACTCTTGAGCCCGTTCTCTGAACTGGATGCGCCGGTTCCACCGGGTGCTACATACGGCCGTTTATGTACACCACTCACGGCTGACTAGATGTCTTCATTTATCTCAGAGGTTGCGGAGGAGGCCACTTCATAAGGTATAGCCATGGACGGCGCTACACCGGGGCAAGGGTGGGCTATAGCCCCGTCACAAATTTGCTTAGCCCCGGTTTAGCCCCCCCAGGCATTTTAATAACATTTTTATAATTATAATAAAAAATATATATAAAAGTAAATCAACAATTCGAATCCCTTTCTGATATTCACCCTGGCTACGCAGCGTATGTAGCCTATGCTATGACGTAGGTGTGTGTAGGGAGCTCAAGCAAATGACAAAATAACGTAAACTGATTTCTAACGTTAGCAAACCAGTGTTTCCCATAGCCTACAATACATCAGGCCTACAGAGTTCGCCACCATGTCAAAAAATATTAAATGGAAACGTCATTGTTTGAAAACTAATTTACTATCATTTTAAAATCAATAGAAAATGTGTTCGCATAAGCTCTCCATGTGATCCGTCTTCGGAAATGATCAACTACTCAACAGATTTGTGGAGTGTGTGGACCTCCCTAGGTAGCAACTCCCAAGTGTAAACTACAGTGTTTTGATTGGCGGTAGACTAATCTCACAACATTGGCTGCTTGGCCATGCACATATGAGTAGGGTAGATTTGGAAAGCGAATAACTAACCTAAATTAGCTAAATGATCATTTTCAATCTTCGTCATCTCGACTTCAGCTAATAAGAAGAGCTTGCCTCCAAAAAATGGTCAGGTAACGTTACCGTTAAAGATCTCATATTTCTTCCATGTAGCTAAATGTAGGCTATAAGCTAAATGAGATAGGGGAGAGTGGTGACAGTGGAAGCTGTTCTGATAATACAGAAACCAACGCAAATGTTACGGTGCAGCTTTATGGAACACACCTAGGAGCATAACTAACTGATATGTAAAGTTTGCGATCTTCGTTAGATAATGAAACTCCTAAATGTCCAAATCACAGAGCAGCGGTTAAACAACGACATTTTAGCCATCTTTTTTGACATAACGTTACACTGATAATTTATCCTCTCTTCTCACGTCCTTTTTCATTATTTTCCGGTGTCTTATTTTCTTTGATGTCTGATATTTTTAAGTACTCGTATTGATGAAGCCAAATGACATCTGTAATGCCATTTCAATTTACAGAATTGTACAATTCTGACTGTTGTATAGATGCTCTGCCACTTGTGCAGCCCCCCCGGCGCACGCACACACACACACACACACACACACACACACACACACACACACACACACACACACACACACACACAAAAGCCATCCTGGGGGTAACACAGCTAACCTTAGCACCCCCATGTATTGACCTAGCCCACCCTTAGCCCAGGGAGAGAAAAGTTCCTGGCGCCGTCACTGGGTATAGCCTATCCTAAAGGCTCAGGGACCCGAGAAGATAATATTGGCAACGCCCGTTCTCAACATGTATAAAAGGCATGCGGAGATGATCTAACTTAAGACAGAGTTCTACGGGTGCAATACTCTGTGATACATTAAGCTTAACTAGTCAATCTCCCTAGATCAGCAGAGGGGGAAAACCAGACTGAGGAAATCAATCAACTCATTACCGTGTTAACAGAGATAGAATGTCTTTTTCAGAGAAACCACACAAATCAAGTTTAAGAGTTTACCAGGTAGGTTCTTTACTTAAAATAATCAAATCATAGTTACAAATTACAACACAACATATTAAAAATAGAGTATAGAAAAATACTAAATCATACCTGGCAATTCACTACACACAATACACAAAGTGAGATGTGCGGGAGAGTCTGGCTACAGCTTCCCCCGAGTTCTTTGCTTCCTTTGATTATATGCCCAAACTCTGTGTTTGATCTGGCTGTGGATGATCGTAAAACCATAAACTGGCTAAAAGGCTAATATTGCACCTTTCGTCCCCCCTCCACGGGGGGGTTTGGAAGAAAGAGTTTCCTGTGGTATAATTCCACAGCGGCAGTTTACTCCTGAGTTATGAAATATATATTTCCTCCATGTTGACCATGTAGGAAATATAGGCCATTGCACCACACACAGCAAGACCATCAAAACGATATCAAACATGAATAGGTCTACGTTCGCGTTGTCATGAGAATCCCATCTCTGCATAGTTTTCAAATGTGATTAATATTAATGCCACAAACAGTCCCAGGATTACTGTTGAGAACATTACATTATACCCTAGTTTCCCCTGTTCAGTCAGGTACATTAAATGTGTGCATCTACTCATGTAACACTTAGAAACTGAACAATATATACTTATTCCTCTGGAAAAAGAGTGTACAATGTATGTTCCAGTGTCAGGACTATTTCCAGTATATACTGTACAATGTAGCACAAATATTCATCACATTTTAAGGGTTTTTATGCTTTAGGAAGACCAACGCAGTCTGTACTGTTATACCATGCTGTGTGGACATTATTTGAATGAAAGGGATGTGGCCTGCCTCAGTGACGTCAGGCGGGGGCAGTCTTGCATTGTCCGTGCGCGGGAGTTTCAAACAGATCAGAGTCTCTCCCAGGATCATAAAATCCTAGGACATTCTCGGACACCGTAAACCTGAGGCCAGATGGTCCCAGCAAATGTCCCAGCACCAGAAGCGTGACTTGATTGCCACTTCCCGGTATTGTGTTTTTAGGTGCTCTGGGGTGTCGAATCCTGTCTTACAGTAGAAAGAGCAACCATGCAAAGCACCCCACATCTCATGCACCAGGGGGTTATTGGGGTACCTCAGTGGGTTCACACTCATCAGATAGTCACTAAGACCTGGTACCTGCCCCTGCTGTAGGGCATACCCAATGGTACCTCCTAGAAATGGGTAGAACTCACGGCCTGAGAATAGTGAAGCTGTTACCCAGGCTTCACTGGCAATCCACTGGATCCCTGTGATGTTCTGCTCCATGTAGTCTTTCAATAAGAGGGCGAGCTCCCCCTCAACAGCAAACACCACAACAACCCTCGCAGAGGAGCGTTTCATAACGTTAAGGATTTCCAGTACTCTCTCCTGATTGTACACTTTGGGGATCATTTCATGGTACGCTAAACACACACCAGTGTTTTTCATTTCCCTCATCAATCCCTGTAGAGCGAATCTGCCATAGTCATGGTCCTCAATGACGACACCAACCCACGTCCAACCAAATTTCTGCAGGAGGCGTACGATGGCTTTCACCTGGTAGTCGTCATTTGGAAGAAGTCCGAAAAATGTTGGGAATTTATTCTTGTTGCTGAGACAGGAACATGTTGAAAAACATCTGAAAAACAGAAAATCCACATTCTTTTTTAACGTGAAGTACATAAACACAACAATCCAAGTTGTTTTTTATAAATAATTGTTAGGCATTATAAGTATGTTACAGCAGTGGCGTTGGCGCAATATTTCGGGGCTCCCCCGCAGGTCGGACCATGGGGCCCCTCCCCTAAATCAATAATAGAGTGACATGGGATAGACTCGCGGCCACTTAAAGCTTTTTAAAAAAAATATATTTTTTCAGGCATCATTGACGAATACAAACAAGTGGCTTTGTATTTTTTGTAACATGAAGGTATTGTAGAACATTCGTTATAGGCTATGATTTGAGTTCACACAACGGAACGGTTCACATAACATAACATTCTGTATAAAAGAAAAGTAGCCTACAAAAAACAAACGAACAAAACACATCCTATAGGCTACATAGTAGAGGCTGCAGTCAGGAGACAGGAGTTACAGCTGGTAAGATCTGTCAAATGCAAAAAGTATATAGCCTTGTATTCCTGACTTGGACGAGTACGAGAGTCGGCAGTTATTTTGGTTGCATTACGCTTCAAAACAGGAACGGTTTAGGAAGCAAGCTTGCTAAGCTAACTAGCTAAACGTAAAACATGACCGTTGTTAGCTGACAAGCTAGGTAGCTGTGTGAAGTTTTTGAACTAGTGTACAGTACGGTTGTAGCAGTGTTTGAATGACGTTGGTTTATTACTAGTATGCGTACTAGTGGAGCTGTATGTGCGAACGTATTCTCTATGTTAATTTTTACCTGAAAAAAGGAACTGATTAGATTCCAATTCCAATGTAGCCTACTCGTACTGGTTATGGCGAATAAAACTTTCTATTCTAACCTGTCTCGAAGCGTGAGGCACAGCTAGCTGGCTCGGCTGTAACGGGGCTGTCTGTCTGCTGTCTGCCTGGACTCGGAGCTGACGACCGGGGGGTTGCTAGTGGTGGCGGGGTCCAATGGGGAGCTAGCTGGCTCGGCTGTAGCAGGGCTGGGGGCCTGGCTGGGCTGTCTGTCTGCTGTCTGCCTGGACTCGGAGCTGACCGGGGGGTTGCTAGCGGTGGCCGGGCCGGGTGGGGAGCTTACTGTCGATGCATCTGCAGTAACGTTAGAGTCTACGTTTGCTGCCTGCTGGAACAATGATGTTATTTTTTGTAGCTTTGCCCTCTCCTGTTCGGCTTTCGCTCTCATCTTGTTTTTCTGAGCATCGCTTGGGTATTTGCGCTTCATTTTTCATTTTTACCGGCAACGCAACTAATGAACGTTAAATTAGCAATGCTTCCCGCTTTGTTTTGAACGCTGCCCAGCCTGCCAATGGGTACGTTTACATGCACACTAATACTCCGATCTGAACCCGGTTATGGCAATACTCTGGTTACTGAAATGGTCATGTAAACACCTTTATCCGATAATGTAAGGTCATAATCCGTGTTTTCGAAACCCGATTAACACCCCTGGTTTTTTGGCCAAACTTTCGATTTTTTTGGAGCAAATACCTTTCTCCGGTTTCTTTCGGCTCTTCAAAACTACACGTCAGACAGAAGAGGCGGTGTAACGTCAAAATGATTCCACCCGTCAACATTTGCTATGCCTGGGGTTCCTTCAGCTTCTCACTTCCAGAATTGTATTATTAAATTTGCATTTCACCTGCGAAAATATATTGTTCAGTGTTACGTGCTTGTGTTTGTACTAGCTAGTTTGTAGCTAGCACATTAAATAACTGAAATTTTCTGGAAATTCGCCAGATTTAGAGATCGGTAAAGCTAGCTAGTACAATAATATAAATCAACCACTACTAGCAATTCGCTATAAATAAGTAGCTATAATAATTACTAGCTAGCTATAATAATAATAGCCTACTAACGTAAATTTTTGACGGGCGGATCATTTTTGTCCTTACAACGGGAAGCAGTTAGTAGCTACGTTTTCCACAGAGCCGATTATGGAGAGAATCATGTAAACGCGGCTTTTGGAGTAATAACATTTCTTATGTCCATGTGAACGCAATAAGTTAAATACTGGCGTAAGCTGATCGTTTCCAGTAATCGGATATTGCTGTGCATGTAAACGTACCCAATGAGCATTAGTTATCAGCCGGCTAGCCCTATCGCAGGTGAGCAAATAATTATTAGAACGATACACATGATGGGGTGCCTAGCAACATAGAAGGGTAGGGGCCTCCTAAGCTCCGGGGCTCCCCCGCACCGCGGGGGGTGCGGGGGCCTCCGCTACGCCACTGTGTTACAGTGATGCAAGATCTGAACCATCTGAACAATAAATTAATGTCACTCACTGATTTTGTAGATCCAAATAAATGTTATTCTGAATAAGTATGTCTGACAAATTAATCTGTCACTTAAATTTGCTTATTATATATTTTACTACAGTAAAATGCAATACATTTATACATTTGAATTATTTTAATAAAATTAATCAATACAGGCTTATCGTGTAAAAGCATATGCGTCCAAAAATGTTATCAACGATATGTTTCCAGTGATTTTAACTTTTTCTGTCAAATGTGATCAAAACCCAACAAACCTAATCTTCTGGTCAAATTCTAGTGATTACACTAAAATACAGACCATTGGTGGTTATGATCCATTTATGGACATAATTTTCTTCAACATTTTGGAAAAATGTGGTATTATATTATAGCTACAATGTGAATAATAACCAACAGCAGGACCTTTGGGATATAACACTGCTTTTCACAACACACAGAGTATTAATTATTTAAACTGCAGTACAATGTACGACACATAATAGACATAGTTAACACTATATTCTGTTATTATGTAGACTACTTATCATTGTATACTAGTATACCACCCCTCCCTACCTCCTTGTGACCTCCCTTGATGGTGTTTTATAAATCCTTGTTTAAGTGGTTCAAGCTTCTAGTTTAATACTTGTAAGGTTACTTATTGGCTTACTGTTGTGCACGCCAATGATGGATATCATGTGCCCCCCCCAAAAAAAATAAAAATAAAAATATCATACTGACTGCGCCTGGTGTTTGAATTCGTATTTACCTTTTAGGGTTGTTTTAACGCACTTGTTTCAGATTGGAAAATGCACTAATGTACGTCGCTCTGGATAAGAGCGTCTGCCAAATGTCTAAAATGTAAATGTAAATGTAGTTTCACACTTGTAAATGTAAGGAAAATAGACATATCCATTAATAATTAAAAAATGGAGATAAAATAACTTCATGAACAGTGTCTCAGCTGAAGATCCAGATAAAAAGTGCTTCATCTTTACAGAACCATGGATTTAATTCCGAAGTATATCTATAATGTTAATTCCAAATTACCTCTATTAATTCATTTTAGTCTGATAGGAAATACATACCATTGGAATTCTGAAGGGCTGCAGAGTTCTGGAGAGAACAATAGACTGTGCAGACCCATATTCTCCAACCACAGCCAATGTTGAGATATGGCAGAACACACAGTGCTGGAGGATGTCCTTGGTCCGTTCAAAACTGCCAGAACTGCTGCCTGCGCTGTCAAAGGGGTTGTGCAGGAGTCATGGATCTTGTATCCGAGAGTGAAGTTAGGAAGCAGGTCCTCACTCTGGTTGACCTCCTCAACAGCCAGCCTCATGGACTGGACCAAGAGGAAAATTCTGAAGTTAAATCTGTGCAGAGACAAACAGCAGAATGTGATGTTTGTTGGAAAAGAGAACAGTTTTCCATGCATATCAGAGTAACCATGACCTCACCCCCAACATTGTGGAGCAGCTGGTTTGTCAGTGAAGTTCCAGTCTGGAGTCTCAATCCCATAATGTATGGGGAAAATCCCTCCGATGATGAAGTCTCCATCAGGCTGGAAATCTGGATAAAAAGTGCCCAGCAGGGAACAGACTGGGGCAGGGCTCAGGCTGGCAGCAGAAAAGTGATAAAAGAAAGACCACATCGCGACCAACAGAAAAGTCATCTTCACCCGGGCTTATCCTGCACACTGCGATGATGAGTCAGAAGCAGTATTTTATTTGTGCTCATCTCATTATTTTCTGTATCTCATTGAACTCCACCATTAGCAGGAAAGCATGTGACATCACAACTCTGCATTCCCCAAAGTCAAAGTTGAGGCACAGAGCTCTTGGGAAATTATACACACTAGTGAATTTTCATTTGGCAATTTCTCCATGATTTTTCTTCAACAATGTGCTTCAAATTTGGGCAAACAATAGCTTTTTACAGAGAGGCAAAGGTAGATTTTAGTGACATTGAGGCTAAAAGCGTGAACGCCTGATCTCTCAGGAGAGAGAAACATTTTACAGATGAACAGAGCAGAGATCAGCGGTCCCATACCCCTACGAGCTGAGTAACTAAAAAGCCAGCAATAATAAACGCCCTGCCTCAGTAATGAGGCGTTAGAATAGGCGAGTAGCATAAATGGTACAAATAAAACACACAGCCAACAAACCCTGCAAAATAATACGAGATAGTATACGAGGAGGCGAAAGGAACAGAGATCTAACGTTCCAAGGCTACTCTCAGACTCGCAGTCACACACAAACATGTCCACAACATCGCCCAGTCTTCCCTATAGGAAGACATGTACCGAAGGACGAAACAGAACTACAGTTCCGAACAAAATCGCCAAAAGCTCCATGTACGGAGACAGGTACCGAAAGGAACGAACAGGACAGGCTGCACCGGACATTTACCGGCTAAAAGACTAACGCGAGGTTAGTAGAAAATAAACGCCCTGCCTCTCTGTAAAGAGGAATGTAACAAGGCGACTTCCATGAGCTCGTAGTCACACGCAGAAAACATAAAGGGGGGTAAAAGCCCGATCTCCCAGGAGAGAGAAACATTTTACAGGCGAGCCGCCGGTAAACCGCCGTCCCATACCTTTACTAGCAAAATGACTAACACAAGCTTAGTAGAAAATACACGCCCTAGCCTCTCAGTAAAGGGGAATGTAACGAGACGAAAGGAACAGAGAGCTAACGTTCCAAGGCTACTTTCAGAGACTCGCAGTCACACACAAACATGTCCACAACATCGCCCAATGTCCCTATTGGGGACATGTACCGAATGACGAAACAGAACTACAGTTCCGAACAAAATCGCCAAAGCTCCATGTGCGGAGACAGGTACCGAAGGACGAACAGGACAGCTGCACCGGACATTTACCGGCTAAAAGACTAACAAGAGCTTAATAGAAAATACACGCCCTGCCTCTCAGAATAAATAAAGCCCTACATGTCAGTATGATAAAAATGCCCGGTCTCTTAGTAAGAAATGACTATACAAATACACGCACAAACAAACAAAGAGACAGGAAGAGAAAAGGACATTTCTTCAAAAAGCAGCGAAGTTACTTAGTTGAAGTCAGATTTATGGATTATAACATTGAGGGTATGAGTACTGATTACATTTTACAAGAGACACCCAAAATCAAACACAATGGATTAGCCTACCTACAAAGTCAACATCAATAATCACCAGTGACAAGAATGAAAAATGAATTACTCTCAATTTAATGAAACTTCAGTCTATGCTGCATTTCGAAGCAATTTTAATCTGTAACATTCAGACTTAACATTTAAGTTAAAAAAATGCGGCCAGATTAAACGTTGTCTTTGGATATCGATTAGGTTAATGTTATAGTTATAATATAGTAATATAACGATTAGGTTAATGTAAAATTTACTTACATTTCATATGATTGGTAAACCGTGGGTAAAGTAACGTTTGCTTAGCTAGCTACCTTTTACTTCAGGTAACCTAACGCAGATCACAGGTTTATTGAATTTGGCGAACATCCTTGACCGAAAAACATGACATATAGATAAACAGTTTGGTGTAATCTGACCCAGTGTGTGAAATGCCACAAAATGTCGTTGAAAAGGCTTCCAAGACAGGTTTCCAACACAATTTAGCCATCCATGGACAACTGTTGTTCACTGGGCATGAAAAAGAAAATGGAAAATTATAGAGGCCTATGTATATGCCCCTATTTATAAGAATCTGGTTCATATAGGTTAATACTTACTGAACAATAGCATTCGCGCCTTCTCACACTGAGAGTGAACGTCCAACAAAGAGAGGGACTGTGTTTCTCCTGCAGTAGCAGTTTCAGTTGAGCTACAAAATATTCTTGCTATTGTAACACAACGACTCGTGAGACCCACATAATGGCACTGTTACTGTTCAGTGTTCAACTGCAGACAGACTCTTGTGAGTGACTGGCTGTCGGTCTTTGTGATGTATGTGATGCTTCTTGGGGTACAGGAAAAAATAAGTGGTTAGCCTAACGTTATTTACAGCCAGGCCTACGCTTTGAGGTAAATGAAGATTTAAATCGTTAATGTGTGGTTTTATCTAGCGATCTAGCAAAATTTCCATCCACTAAACCTATAAATCAATGATATCAAATAGTAGCATATTTTGTCATCTGTAACTAGTTTTCCATGGTGGCCAATCAAATTTCTGTGGGGGCGGTTGCCACCTATAGACTGTATAAAAATATGTACAAAGTCACTGTGACGTCACCCATTGCCTTCCCATGGCCTCGTAAAAACCAAATTGAAACTCCTGCTGCATTTTTCGCCGCCAGTTTGTACAAACTGCATCTGCTCCATGGAGCCGAAGAGGACTCAACCTGTCCCTCTGATTGGTCTTGAACAAATGTTAATACCCTGTTCAAACGACACAATATTTAAAAAAAATCAGCACATGCAGAGGCATTAGATGAAGGAAAGGCACCTATTGCAATTACATTTTTTTGTGGGAAAAATTTATTGACTGAGTATTTTCACCACATTGCTGCCATTGACTTACATGGTGAAAGATCTATACTGGAGCCAATCGCAGTGGCATTGTTTTATTTGGTAACTCTTCCCATTAGATGCTGTTTAGTGTTTTTCTCATGTTTCAGTAAAATTATGTAACATTTTGGAGCAAATAGACACAGCAGTAGCCCAAAACTAGATCCTCTACTGTGTAAACAATTGCACAAACAGTTTTTTTTTTTTTAACACTGTAGATACAGCGGGTCTTTTATCAGTGGTTTTTATTTTTATTTTATTAAGGCAAAATTAAACAAAAAATGCAGGCTAAACACTTAAAAACTCATACATGTGTTGTACAAGAGATCATTTTTTGGTCTAACCCTTAGTAACTCAACAGTTGGTTTAAGGGTGGCAGTTTTAAGGGTTTTCAGTTGCTGCAACTGGATAAGGTTTTTTTATCCAATTTAGTTACAATTAAGCAGGGGAACTAATGGTCGAATTTTATTAGTCTTTGTTGCTGGTCAGTATACAATAAAACATCTCAACTTAATTGGAAGGAACAAGAGATCTGTGTGTTTTTATTGTTGTCTGAACATCATACAATAGTTAAACTACATTTTTTGTATAAGTCTTGTATATTCCACTTTAAATAATTTCATCATGTGAGAGCACATTGTATAAATGGTTTTTAATGACAATACAAACAAAATTATGAAAAAAGTTATTTTATACTGGTAACTATCTATCCTTTCCCATCAGATGCTGTTTGGTATTTTTATGTGGTTTCAGTAAAATGATGTAACATTTTGGAGTAAATAAGCACAGCAATAGCCCAAAATTAGATGCTAGAATTGCAAAGATCTCCACAGCTACAGTGAACTTTCCAGGTGAGCTGACATAAGCTGGTATAAAGGCCAGCCACACTGCACAGAAGATCAACATGCTGAAGGTGATGTATTTGGCCTCATTAAAATTGCCTGGCAGCTCCCTGGCCAGAAAAGCCAGAATAAAACACAGAGCCGCCAGGAACCCAATGTATCCCAGAACACACCAGAAGGCCTGTTCAGAACCCACACTACACTCCAGGATTATTTTGGACCGGTCGTACTGGGTGTTTTTATTTGGGAATGGAGGAGCAGCGATCAGCCACACTGCACAGATTATCACTTGTATAAAGGTGCAGGCAGAGATGATAAATCTCTGCTGTTTGGGTCCCAGCCATTTCATGATGTTGTTTCCAGGCCTAGCGGCTGTAAAGGCAGCCAGCACCACCAGAGTCTTCCCCAGGATACAGGAGATGCAGAGTGAGAGAGTGATGCTGAAGGCAGTATGGCGCAGCATGCAGGACCATGATGTAGGCTCTCCGATGAACATCAGCGCACACAGGAAGCACAGAGTCAGAGAGAGCAGGATGAAGAAGCTCAGCTCTGAGTTGTTGACTTTGACAATCGGAGTGTTCCTGTGGTAGAGGAATACTGCCAGAACAGCGATGGTGAGGCAGGCTCCCACTACAGCTATCACAGTCAGGGTCAGTCCCATTGCATCATGGGAGAGATACTCAATCACTTTGGGTATGCATTCAGTTCTGGCTGCATTGGACCAGTAATCTTCAGGACAAGCTGTGCAATCTATTGAATCTAAAGAGAAAGAAGCATAAAAACAAACATCATTTAGACAAAAAATTACTAATAATGATTTAAAAAGTGGAGTTCTCACCTGTCTTAGTACTAATCTTCCCGCTGTCACATGGTACACAGTCAAAGCAGCACAGAGGCTCCCCAGGACGGACAGCCTTCCTGCTTCCTGGAGCACAGCTCTCACTGCACACAGACACCAATACCTGTGTAAGAGAGAACACAGCCAGTTGAAGCTGCAGACAAATGTATTTTGTTTGAGTTAATTGAATAATTCTTATAATAAAAGCAGATACTTTGTGATTAAAAGGAAGCTGCCAGACACTGTCAATGCAGTGACATAAATGTCTGCCACTAAATATTATTTCTGATGTACAAGTACATGATGTAGACATTTCATCAGGAACATCATAGCTTTCAATGATTTGGTCCTTGTTGACTATGTTGAGTTGATGCTTTAACTTCAAAGTTGCACTTACCTCCACTTTACCCTAAAGAACCTCAACAGAGGGCATCGCATGTACTGAAATACACACTGTGTGCAGCTTGCCTCTCTCTGGTGGCCCGTCCACATGATCGCCTCCTCCTGGATGAAAAGCTCCTTCCCAGCCTCCTTTGCACCATCAAACCTTCCCACATTGACAAACTCAATATTTCCAGCTGCGCCTCTTTGCCAGTTGATCACATCATATGATGGAACTACATCCCCATTTGCATCAAAATTCACCTCCTCTCCAGAAATAGTAAAGGAGACCTCCTGAATATAGTGCTGGAGCTTTGTGATGGAAATAAAGAAAGAAAAATATATATATATATATCTATATCTGGCAGCAGAGTGATGGTTTCAGGCTTGTTTGATACGTCAGACCCTTGATGACTTACAGCCATTTTACCAATCATGTATTCCATACTGTTCCAGCATAATTTACAGCTAAATGTCATCCCACCCCCCCAATTCCCATAGAGATCCATTCAAATGCAGAGACGTTATAGTATCGCTTGTAAGAGTACCAGAAAATAAGATATCAAGAGTCTTTTGATGTTGTTGGGTCACAGACATCAGGACGTTATGGCATGCAAAGGATATGCAACCAAATATAAAAAGTCTAAAGGCACAGTCAACTTAGTGTATGTAAACCTCTGACCCACTGGAATTGTGATATGGTGAATTAAAAGTTAAATAATCTGTCAGGAAACAATTGTTGGAAAAATTACTTGTGTCATGCACAAATTAGATGTCCTAACTGACTTGCCAACACTATAGTTTGCTAAGATGAAATCTGTGTCGTGGTTAACCCTTGTATTATGTTTGCATTTTATGATGCCATTTATCTTTGGGGTCAAATTGATTAAACTGACTCAGAACTATTGTAATAGAAAAATTTTGACACTTTCTGCATCACATTTTGTGTGTCTCCCAATTGACTAGCCTTTTATCCCTAAGTATTAAAAATCTGTGAAAAACTAGGTTGTATATTTTCTTACATTTTATACAGCTACCCCACAAATGCTGCTACACAACACCTTTGATACAAAGTTGGTATAGGACTTATAAAAATATAGCATTATGTTTATTGTGTGTTTACTATTTAATCCCAACAAATTAGGAAAAATCATAGTGTCAAGATGAAAAAATAAGGTTAACTGGTTTTTAAGAGACGTCAAACACTGAACTGGTCAAATTGAGGGTTAAAAATTAGTTTTAATGACTTCAACCTAAGTGTATGTAAACTTCCGACTTCAACTGTAAAACCATGCTTTCTGGTCTCACAGATAAGTAGAGGGAGTTGAAATGTTTTTTGTTTATTTTTTATTTTTGAAATGTTTTTTAATAGTAAACAACCTAAGAATGAAATTATTTCTCAGTATCTTTCTGAAAATAATGATTCACTTCAGGATTGAGACTCAAAGAATAAACATACATATGTATATCCAACATACACATAATGAAAATGAGCAACTGAGGAGTGTTATATATTTTAGCACACATGATAGACAAGTGGAACTAAATATATCCTAAAATAATAGTAGAATCCAAATAGTAGAATACAAGCAGAGCTCAAATGAACGCAGATAATCTAATGTTTATGATTATCTGTGAACTCTTACCTGCCATGGTTGAATGTTTGTGGCATCAGCACATGAGGAGTTGTGGAAGGGCCCTTTCCCAGGTTTACAGCTGATGAGGTTGTGCAGGGAGTGAGCGATGGCGTACACGGCTTTGTACACGTTGTAGGAAACACGAGGGCTGGAGGCGTTCAGGTAGGCAGAGTGCTGCTCCTGCAGGGGCTCCAGCCCTGTACAGGGGGGCAGCTGGGAGGAGGCCTGGGTGCTGCTGCTGGAGGGGTAGAGAGAGCAACCGTACAAAGCACCCCACATCTCATGCACCAGGGGGTTATTGGGGTACCTCAGTGGGTTTACACTCATCAGATAGTCTCTAAGACCTGGTACCTGCCCCTGCCGGATGGCAAACCCAATGGTGCCTCCTAGAAAAGGGTAGAACTCACTGCCTGTGAATATTGAGGCTGTTACCCAGGCTTCACTGGCAATCCACTGGATCCCTGTGATGTTCTGACCCATGTAGTCTTCCAAAAAGAGGGCGAGCTCCCCCTCAACAACAAACACCACAACAACCCTCGCAGAGGAGCGTTTCATAACGTTAAGGATTTCCAGTACTCTCTCCTGATTGTACACTTTGGGGAACATTTCCTGGTACGCTAAACACACACCAGTGTTTTTTATTTCCTTCATCAATCCCTGTAGAGCAAATTTGCCATAGTCATGGTCCTCAAGGACAATGCCAACCCACGTCCAACCAAATCTCTCCAGGAGGCGAGCAATGGCTTTCACCTGGTAGTCGTCGTTTGGAAGAACTCTGAAAAATGTTGGGAATTCTTTCCTATTGCTCAAGCAGGCACATGTTGAAAAATAACTGATCTGAAAAGGTCAAATGCGTTGACAGAAAAGTTAAATGTATACAGCATTATCCATCACAGCACATAGACAGCACATCAGTAGAGCAATACTGCCATTACATGTCCTTGCAAGGTCATTTAAGTATTATGCAAGATAATGTTGCTTTGCATCATTGTTTTGAATCAGGTAGCCTAATCCCTGCAATGCGGCAAAATTATAATCCGACCGGGTTATTTTGCATTAACAGTCATGTGTTGCAGCAACATGAAATATTCAGCAACAGAGTGATTATCTAAGCTTGTTCATTCTTTTACAAATATCAGATAATCCATATAAACAATTCAACTACATGTTGATAGCAATATTATGGGAAAGGATAGCTATAGCTAACTACCATTAACCCAAAATCTGTATTTGGTATACGTACTGAATCATACTGGATTATGTGTGTCTCCTAGAGCAGTGACCCATACTGACTGTACAATGTACTACGGCTACACAATTGATCTAATTTTAATTGTGATATCAATATTGGCTTTCCACGATTACTAAACAAGAATAATCGAGAATGATGATTTTGAAGGAACAGTTTGGTTACAAATGAAAACTCTCACTTTACTGGACTTTCTCTGGTGTTCTATATCAAATAAAGCACTCCTATTTTCCTCCCTCACAGTAGAGGGTTAGGGTTAGAAAATGTGAAAATATAAGCATTATTCTGTTCATTCAAAATGTTAAAGTACAATAAAAGTATTATGTTCCAAAAAAAACTATGAATTATCGTGTTAAATAATCGTAATCTCAATACTGACTAAAATAATCATGATTATAATTTTTCCCATAATCGTACAGCCCTACAATGTACACTGCCTGGCCAAAAAAAAAGTCACTGTTGCACCCGTCATGCATAGTGCCCACTGTACGAGCCTCTGGAGGCAGTGTTATGATCTGGGGTTGCTTCAATTGGTCAGGTCTAGGCTCAGCAACATTCTTTGCTTGTGTAACGAACGAGGTTCTGGCGGGGCCTGAACCACAGAAGTTCAGGGGGAGAGGCCTCCGCGCTAACCACTGCGCCAAAGGTGAATTTACTGATAGGCTGTTAGGCTCCCTAACTCCTCGCTACACTTGTTTGTTTTTGGTTATTTATTTATTTATTTTTCCTTCTCGCGCTTCTCTTTCTTTCTCATCCTTTTTTTCAGTTAGGTTTGATCAGATTTAAAACGAAAAGCATAAAAAAAAAATATTCAAAGATGATCATAACTCTACGATTCTTTTGGGAAAGTGGCTGGTAATAATGTGTGATGCTTTCTGTGGTGTGAATCGGCTTTTATACATCGTCCTGTCGGGTCTGTGTTACTCAAAGTTTGTCGTGAAAGTGTGTCTTGAAATATTCACTTCACAATATACTTTGGGAAAGAGTCCTGAAAATGTCAAGACAAGTCTTCAAAAAGATTGTGAAGTGTGTCGTGAATTCTGAAGACACATCGGAATCGGGAAAGCCACCCCAGGTTATCCCATCAATGGGCATATTCCAGGACGACAATGCCAAGATTCATCAGGCTCAAATTGTGAAAGAGTGGTTCAGGGAGCATGAGGAATCATTTTCACACATGAATTGGCCACCAGAGTCCGGACCTTAACCCCATTAAAAGTCTTTGGGATGTGCTGGAGAAGACTTTACGTGGTGATTCAACTCTCCCGTCGTTAATACCAGATCTCGGCCAAAAATGAATGCGACTCTGGACGGAAATAAATGTTGTGACGTTGCATAAGGTTGTCAAAACAATGCCACGACGAATGCACGCCGTCATCAAAGCTAAAGGCGGTCCAACTAAATATTAGAGTGTGCAACTTTTTTTTGGGCCAGGCAGTGTACTTTACCTACAATGGCCCTACATCTTCTACTTCAGAGGTTCCCAAACTCGGTCTTGGGGGCCCACTGTGTTTGCTGGTTTTCGGTCCAACCACACTGGCAATCCCAAAATTATTGCTGTTAAATTATAAGCTGTTAATTTTTCTTAATTATGTCCGCTTCATGTATAGAAGTATCATTCACCTTCTTAAGCCACACTGTGTCAGAAATAGCGATGCATGCCATGAAGAATAAAAGTCTTCATGTTCACATTGTGCTTATTGATCATTGTAAATGATCCCTCTGAACATGAAAATCCTAATTAAGAAAAATTCAGAATTAAGAAAAATTTACAGTTTGTTATCATTCTGGAAACTGTGGCATCTTCCGTTATAGCTTTATATTGTATATTGATTACTATCGGTTGTAACCCTGATAACTTAGAACTAAGTCGCTCTGGGTAAGAGTGTCTGCTAAATGGCGAAATGAAAATGTAATTAATTTAAACAGTCTTAGTTGCTACTAGCAAAAGGTAAAAAGCACATTTAAATACCTGTGAGTGGTACAAAGTTCAAGAAAGAAGTTGAAAGAAGTTGTTTGCAATACGCTAATCCCATTCAAATAAACTGTTCACTTGCTAGCTTTCTCTGAACTAACTGATCTTAAGCTAAATGCCACGCATCACAATGAATTACTTTTTTACTTTATTTAAAAAAGTCCTTTGGCTTGAAAAAATTAGCAGATTTCTGTATATAACTCAATACACAATGTAGATATGATTAATTGTATGTTGTTTTACAATGTAAATACATAAAACACTTAAATAATTGGTTATTATTAATAAATTGAGTGAGACATCATTTGGCAGAATATTCGATTTAAATGAATTATAACATAACTTGAATTAATTCAAGAAGTTAAAACACTTTAATTTCAATATAAAGAAAAATAAAAATAAAATTAACACCATTAACCTGTGCTGTGAACATTCTGATTTTTTATGTTTACTCATTAAATTTTAGGAATTACAATGATTTATTTTCTTTAATGTTAATTGGGTAAAAACTGCACTTGTAATAAAAAATAAATATTGCAAGGTATATATTTACTGTGTAAAAGGTATATATTTTTTGTGCCAAAAGTACCAAATACACAAATGTCAAAATAATTGTTAAATTGCTTGAATAATGAATATTCCTTATTTTACTGTTTAGTTTCATGCTTCATTAATATATTTTCCTAAGAATATATATCAGAAAAATATATAATTTACAATTGACGACAACAAATAGGTAGAATACTTGAGTATTAATGCAAGGTTAAATTAAAAAATAATGTCCTGACTCATCTAAACACTCATGTTTGTAATTCATCAATTCATCTCTAAATGAGAAAATATAGCAGTTGTAACAGGAGATGCATACCATTGGGATTCTGAATGGCTGCAGACTTCTGGAGAGAACAATAGACTGTGCAGAACCAGATTCTCCAACCACAGCCAAAGGATGAGATATGGCAGAACACACAGTGCTGGAGGATGTCCTTGGTCCGTTCAGAACTGCCAGAACTGCTGCCTGCGCTGTCACAGGGGTTTCGCAGGAGTCGTGGATCTTGTATCCCAGAGTGAAGTTAGGCAGCAGGTTCTGACTCTGGTTGATCTCCTCAACAGCCAGCCTCATGGTCTGGGCCCAGCGGAAAGATCTGGGGTCAAATCTGTGCAAAGACCAACAGCAGAATGCAACATGACTATTTGTTGGAAAAGAGAACAGTTTTCCCCGCACATCTGAGTAACCATGACCTCACCCCCAACATTGTGGAGCAGCTGGTTTGTAAATGAAGTTCTGGTCTAGCAGCTGTGCTCTGTAATGCATGGGGAAAATCCCTCCTATGATGAAGTCGCCATCAGCCTGGAAATCTGGATCAAAGTTGCTCATCCGAGAACAGGCTGTAGCAGGGGTTGGGCTGGCAGGATAGACAGCAGAGGACGAGTAAAATAGGGACCACATCACCACCAACAGAGGAGTCATCTTCAACCAGGCTGATCCCACACACTGAGGTACAGAGTGAGGAGCGGTATTTTATTCAGTGATCTCCTCTCCGTGCATCTAATTATTTTCTGCCTCTCAGTGGACTTCTATGTCAGTAGTCCACATGACATCACCCCCTGTGGTCTCGGTAGACACAGCCATGGCACAACAGTCACATTAAACCATTTTCCATAATTTGAGTTTTATTCCATGCAATTAGTTATGCAGCAAGGATGCCTCTGAAAATTAATAATCTGTTACAAAATAAATAAAAAATATAATTTTACCTCCACAAGGGGTATTGAACACGACAGCTTGAACACGACTGGATTTACAGACACACACAAATTAGTTATAATCCAGTCTGACATGTGTATAGTAGCAGGAATACTAAAAAGTGAAAGAGAATCACCTGGCGATGTACAACAATGTTCAGTTCAGTATGAATCCTCATGGAACTTCATCAGAATTCATCAACCCATGGACACAGCCAATGGCAGTTCCTATTGAACTCTATGGAAAAATAAGTCAGCAGAAACAACCCCTGAAGTGATCCATCCATATCAACTGCATATCTGGCAGCAGAGTGATGGTTTGAGGCTCGTTTGATGACTTAGAGCCATTTAGCCAACCATGTGTTCCATGCTATTCCCGTGTAATTTACAGTTTAATCTCGCCCCCCCCCCCCCCCCCTCCCCCCAATTCCCATAGAGATCCATTGAAATGCAGAGATGTTATAGTGTCGCTTGTAAGAGTACCTTAAAATAAGATATCAGGAGTCTTTTGATGTTGTTGGGTCACAGACATCATGAAGTCATGGCATGCAAAGGATATGCAACCAAATATTGATGACTATATGTTAATACACTACTCACAGCCACATGTTAATATACTACTAAAAGCCACATGTTAATACACTATTCACAGCCACATGATAATACACTACTCACAGCCACATGTTAATATACTACTCAAAGCCACATGTTAATACACTACTCACAGCCACATGTTAATACACTACTCACAGCCACATGATAATAAACTACTCACAGCCACATGTTAATACACTACTCACAGCCACATGTTAGTACACTACTCACAGCCACATGTTAATATGCTACTCACAGCCACATGATAATACACTGCTCACAGGCACATGATAATACACTACTCACACCACATGTTAATACGCTACTCACAGCCACATGTTAATACGCTACTCACAGCCACATGATAATACACTACTCACAGCCACATGTTAATACACTACTCACAGCCACATGATAATACACTACTCACAGCCACATGATAATACACTACTCACACCACATGTTAATACGCTACTCACAGCCACATGTTAATACGCTACTCACAGCCACATGATAATACACTACTCACAGCCACATGTTAATACACTACTCACAGACACATGTTAATACACTACTCACAGCCACATGATAATACACTACTCACACCACATGTTAATACGCTACTCACAGCCACATGTTAATACGCTACTCACAGCCACATGATAATACACTGCTCACAGGCACATGATAATACACTACTCACACCACATGTTAATACGCTACTCACAGCCACATGTTAATACGCTACTCACAGCCACATGATAATACACTACTCACAGCCACATGTTAATACACTACTCACAGCCACATGATAATACACTACTCACAGCCACATGTTAATACACTGCTCACAGCCACATGATAATACGCTACTCACACCACATGTTAATACGCTACTCACAGCCACATGTTAATTCGCTACTCACAGCCACATGATAATACACTACTCACAGCCACATGTTAATACACTACTCACAGCCACATGATAATACACTACTCACAGCCACATGTTAATACACTACTCACAGCCACATAATACACTACTCACAGCCACATGTTAATACACTACTCACAGCCACATGATAATACACTACTCACAGCCACATGATAATACACTACTCACAGCCACATGTTAATACACTACTCACAGACACATGTTAATACACTACTCACAGCCACATGATAATACACTACTCACAGCCACATGTTAATACACTACTCAAAGCCACATGTTAATATACTACTCAAACCACATGTTAATACACTATTCACAGCCACATGATAATACACTACTCACAGCCACATGATAATACACTACTCACAGCCACATGTTAATACGCTACTCACAGCCACATGATAATACACTACTCACAGCCACATGATAATACACTACTCACAGCCACATGTTAATACACTACTCACAGCCACATGATAATACACTACTCACAGCCACATGTTAATACACTACTCACAGCCACATGATAATACACTACTCACAGCCACATGTTAATACACTACTCACAGCCACATGATAATACACTACTCACAGCCACGTGTTAATACACTACTCAAAGCCACATGTTAATACACTACTCACAGCCACATGTTAATATACTACTAAAAGCCACATGTTAATACACTATTCACAGCCACATGATAATAGACTACTCACAGCCACATGATAATAGACTACTCACAGCCACATGATAATACACTACTCACAGCCACATGTTAATATACTACTCAAAGCCACATGTTAATACACTACTCACAGCCACATGTTAATACACTACTCACAGCCACATGTTAATACACTACTCACAGCCACATAATACACTACTCACAGCCACATGATAATACGCTACTCACAGCCACATGATAATACACTACTCACAGTCACATGTTAATACGCTACTCACAGCCACATAATACACTACTCACAGCCACATGATAATACACTAATCACAGCCACATGTCAATACACTACTCACAGCCACATGATAATACACTACTCACAGCCACATGTTAATACGCTACTCACAGCCACATGATAATACACTACTCACAGCCACATGATAATACACTACTCACAGCCACATGTTAATACACTACTCACAGCCACATGATAATACACTACTCACAGCCACATGTTAATACACTACTCACAGCCACATGATAATACACTACTCACAGCCACATGTTAATACACTACTCACAGCCACATGATAATACACTACTCACAGCCACGTGTTAATACACTACTCAAAGCCACATGTTAATACACTACTCACAGCCACATGTTAATATACTACTAAAAGCCACATGTTAATACACTATTCACAGCCACATGATAATAGACTACTCACAGCCACATGATAATAGACTACTCACAGCCACATGATAATACACTACTCACAGCCACATGTTAATATACTACTCAAAGCCACATGTTAATACACTACTCACAGCCACATGTTAATACACTACTCACAGCCACATGATAATAAACTACTCACAGCCACATGTTAATACACTACTCACACCACATGTTAATACGCTACTCACAGCCACATGTTAATACGCTACTCACAGCCACATGATAATACACTACTCACAGCCACATGTTAATACACTACTCACAGCCACATGATAATACACTACTCACAGCCACATGTTAATACACTACTCACAGCCACATAATACACTACTCACAGCCACATGATAATACACTACTCACAGCCACATGTTAATACACTACTCACAGCCACATGATAATACACTACTCACAGCCACATGTTAATACACTACTCACAGCCACATAATACACTACTCACAGCCACATGATAATACACTACTCACAGTCACATGTTAATACGCTACTCACAGCCACATAATACACTACTCACAGCCACATGATAATACACTAATCACAGCCACATGTCAATACACTACTCACAGCCACATGATAATACACCACTCACAGCCACATGTGAATACACTACTCAAAGCCACATGATAATACACTACTCACAGCCACATGTTAATATACTACTCAAAGCCACATGTTAATACACTACTCACAGCCACATGATAATACACTATTCACAGCCACATGTTAATACACTACTCACAGCCACATGTTAATACACTACTCACAGCCACATGATAATGAACTACTCACAGCCACATGTTAATACACTACTCACAGCCACATGTTAATACGCTACTCACAGCCACATGATAATACACTACTCACAGCCACATAATACACTACTCACAGCCACATGATAATACACTACTCACAGCCACATAATACACTACTCACAGCCACATGATAATACGCTACTCACAGCCACATGATAATACACTACTCACAGCCACATGTCAATACACTACTCATAGCCACATGATAATACACCACTCACAGCCACATGTTAATACACTACTCAAAGCCACATGATAATACACTACTCACAGCCACATGTTAATATACTACTCAAAGCCACATGATAATACACTACTCACAGCCACATGTTAATATACTACTCAAAGCCACATGTTAATACACTACTCACAGCCACATGATAATACACTATTCACAGCCACATGTTAATACACTACTCACAGCCACATGATAATAAACTACTCACAGCCACATGTTAATACACTACTCACAGCCACATGTTAATACGCTACTCAAAGCCACATGATAATACGCTACTCACAGCCACATGTTAATACGCTACTCACAGCCACATGTTAATACACTACTCACAGCCACATGTTAATACGCTACTCACAGCCACATGTTAATACGCTACTCACAGCCACATGTTAATACACTACTCACAGCCACATGTTAATACACTACTCACAGCCACATGATAATACACTACTCACAGCCACATGATAATACGCTACTCACTGCCACATAATACACTACTCACAGCCACATGATAATACACTACTCACAGCCACATGTTAATACACTACTCACAGCCACATGATAATACACTACTCACAGCCACATGATAATACACTACTCACAGCCACATGTTAATACACTACTCACAGCCACATGATAATACACTACTCACAGCCACATGTCAATACACTACTCACAGCCACATGTTAATACACTACTCACAGCCACATGATAATACACTACTCACAGCCACATGTTAATATACTACTCAAAGCCACATGATAATACACTACTCACAGCCACATGTTAATACACTACTCACAGCCACATGATAATACACTACTCACAGCCACATGATAATACACTACTCACAGCCACATGATAATACATTACTCACAGCCACATGATAATACACTACTCACAGCCACATGTTAATACACTACTCACAGCCACATGTTAATACACTACTCACTCCTACTCATCTAATAGGACTGGTGTACAGGCCATTTGTGCATTTTGGTCCAATAATCATGCACAGCTGTATGGGTGCAGATTGGTCCACATTCAAAAAAAGCTTTAAGGTAAAAGCTTTTTTCCAAAATATTCGAAATGGTGGAAAATCTATCTAAACTGACTTTAGTGGTTCAATTTGTATAGCTCATTCACAAGATTAAGTTTTGTGAATATCGGACATATGGTCTGCAAATTATTGCTATTTCAGCATAAAAAAATGTGTTCTTTCATTATAGTTCTTTGGAGCTGTTGCCATACACATCAATTTGAGACTAAATGTTGCATAGCTGTTTAAAAGGGTTCTAAGCTCAATTTAAACAGCTATGAACCCTTTTTTAGTTTCAAATTGATAACTATGTTTATGTTTGCATGGCAACATCTCCAAAGCACAATGTTCATTTGTCCAATTAGTTTTGGTCCCCTAAAAATGCATAAAAGAGCTGCAATTCCTGCACAGATCACCCAATATGGATGTAAATACTCTCAAATTAAAGCTGACAATCTGCACTTTAACCTCAAATTCATTGTTTTATTTAAAAACAATGTCCTGGAGTACAGAGCTAAAATAACAAAAAATTGTGTCACTGTCCAAATACTTACGCACTGCACTATAAATTGGTTTCCATGTGCATGCGCGGTGCTGTGTAGCATGTCCAAAGTGGTCTATTGCCCGTGTACACCACGACCATGGTAGAGAAATTATTTGCGGGGCGTTCCAATAACAATGCAGCTTGTGTTGGTGTTGGCCCACACATCTGTGGCAGGCAAATTGTCACCAAATGTCTTTTTTTAACCAGGCCCATTACATTTACAATCACCAGATACCTAGTCTAGTTTTCAAGTTGCCCATAATGACATCCTTTTGGACGACTGAAAGAGAGGATCTACTCGCTGACCTGTGACCTGGGGCTTCATTTTAGATTTACACACCACACCATCCTACAGGGACAGAAACAAGCTTCTAAACAAGACAAAATAAGAGCAGCTGATTATTTATGACTGAGAAAGTTGAGTATCATGAGGGAAGCGGTCTTGGTGCAGTTTTTGGTGTGCCCTCTTACCCCTGCCTCTTTACCCAAACTAAGGTCTTCCTACACAAAGGCTGTTGTGCAATAACCAGGTGTGTGCTGAAGTGGTGACCACACCTCCCCCAACCCACTGTAAAGTTCTTGCAATCCATGAAAGACACTATAAAAGTAGTTAATTGGTTAATGCAAATGCAACATGCTTTGTTGTGTTTAGGGCAAAAATACTGTCACAAAGAAGGCAAAAATCTAAATTCTACAACAACGTACCACAAATCTTAAATGTATAGAATAAATTTATTACACAAAACATGGAATGTCATTTTTTTTATTTGTTAGTTAATCTTCCCAACAGATGTTGTTTGGTATTTTTCTGTGGTTTCAGTAAAATGATATAACATTTTGGAGCAAATAAGCACAGCAATAGCCCAAAACTAGATGCTAGAATTGCAAAGATCTCCACAGCTACAGTGAACTTTCCAGGTGAGCTGACATAAGCTGGTATAAAGGCCAGCCACACTGCACAGAAGATCAACATGCTGAAGGTGATGTATTTGGCCTCATTAAAATTGCCTGGCAGCTTCCTGGCCAGAAAAGCCAGAATAAAACATAGAGCAGCCAGTAGCCCAATGTATCCCAGAACACACCAGAAGGCCTGTTCAGAACCCACACTACACTCCAGGATTATTCTGGACCGGTCGTACTGGGTGTTTTTATTTGGGAATGGAGGAGCAGTGATCAACCACACTGCACAGATTATCACTTGTATAAAGGTACAGAAAGAGATGATAATTCTCTGCTGTTTGGGTCCCAGCCATTTCATGATGTTGTTTCCAGGCCTAGCGGCTGTAAAGGCAGCCAGAACCACCAGAGTCTTCCCCAGGATACAGGAGATGCAGAGTGAGAAAGTGATGCTGAAGGCAGTATGGCGCAGCATACAGGACCATGATGTAGGTTCTCCGATGAACACCAGCGCACACAGGAAGCACAGAGTCAGAGAGAGCAGGATGAAGAAGCTCAGCTCTGAGTTGTTGACTTTGACAATCGGAGTGTTCCTGTGGTAGAGGAATACTGCCAGAACAGCGACGGTGAGGCAGGCTCCCACTACAGCTACCACAGTCAGGGTCAGTCCCATTGCATCATGGGAGAGATACTCAATCACTTTGGGTATGCATTCAGTTCTGGCTGCATTAGACCAGTAATCTTCAGGACAAGCTGTGCAATCTATTGAATCTAAGGAGAAAGAGGTACAATAATTTTTGACAAAATATAGAAGTGCAATATATTTAATCTAAAGAATGAGGAGAGTAATAGCTGAAAAAATAGTTGTACATATGAAAACAGAGAGAGATTTAGTGTGAACAGTTCAACTCTCACCTGTCTTATTACTGATCTTGCCATCGTCACATGGTACACAGTCAAAGCAGCACAGAGGCTCACCACGACGGACAGCCTTCCTGCTTCCTGGAGCACAGCTCTCACTGCACACAGACACCAACACCTGTGTAAGAGAGAACACAGCCAGGTGTCACTGAAAACTCATTTATCTGTCATGTGAATGTCTCTGAACACCTGTACCCGTCCATTAGATAATATAGCCAGGTGTACCATACCATATTCTAACAGAATGGACAGAGCATGATTTACTGATAGAAAGTAAGGTAGAAGAAGAAAGATAGACTGTGACTAGAAATTCATTAATTTTGAATGCACATGGATTATTTGATATTATTATTATTGATATTATTATTATATATTATAATAATATTATTATTATTACATGATGATACACAACTCACAGCCACATGTTAATACACTACTCAAAGCCACATGATAATACACTATTCACAGCCACATGTTAATACACTACTCACAGCCACATGTTAATACACTACTCAAAGCCACATGATAATACACTATTCACAGCCACATGTTAATACACTACTCACAGCCACAGGATAATACACTACTCACAGCCACATGATTATACACTACTCACAGCCACATGATAATACACTACTCACAGCCACATGATAATACACAACTCACAGCCACATGATAATACACTACTCACAGCCACATGTTAATACACTACTCACAGCCACATGATAATACACTACTCACAGCCACATGTTAATACACTACTCAAAGCCACATGATAATACCCTACTCAGAGCCACATGTTAATATACTACTCAAAGCCACATGATAATACACTACTAACAGCCACATGTTAATGTACTACTCAAAGCCACATGATAATACACTACTCACAGCCACATGATAATACACTACTCACAGCCACATGATAATACACTACTCACAGCCACATGATAATACACTACTCACAGCCACATGATAATACACTACTCACAGCCACATGATAATACACTACTCACAGCCACATGATAATACATTACTCACAGCCACATGATAATACACTACTCACAGCCACATGTTAATACACTACTCACAGCCACATGATAATACACTACTCACAGCCACATGTTAATACACTACTCACAGCCACATGATAATACACTACTCACAGCCACATGATAATACACTACTCACAGCCACATGATAATACATTACTCACAGCCACATGATAATACACTACTCACAGCCACATGTTAATACACTACTCACAGCCACATGTTAATACACTACTCACTCCTACTCATCTAATAGGACTGGTGTACAGGCCATTTGTGCATTTTGGTCCAATAATCATGCACAGCTGTATGGGTGCAGATTGGTCCACATTCAAAAAAAGCGTTAAGGTAAAAGCTTTTTTTCAAAATATTCGAAATGGTGGAAAATCTATCTAAACTGACTTTAGTGGTTCAATTTGTATAGCTCATTCACAAGATTAAGTTTTGTGAATATCGGACATATGGTCTGCATATTATTGCTATTTCAGCATAAAAAAATGTGTTCTTTCATTATAGTTCTTTGGAGCTGTTGCCATACACATCAATTTGAGACTAAATGTTGCATAGCTGTTTAAAAGGGTTCTAAGCTCAATTTAAACAGCTATGAACCCTTTTTTAGTTTCAAATTGATAACTATGTTTATGTTTGCATGGCAACATCTCCAAAGCACAATGTTCATTTGTCCAATTAGTTTTGGTCCCCTAAAAATGCATAAAAGAGCTGCAATTCCTGCACAGATCACCCAATATGGATGTAAATACTCTCAAATTAAAGCTGACAATCTGCACTTTAACCTCAAATTCATTGTTTTATTTAAAAACATTGTCCTGGAGTACAGAGCTAAAATAACAAAAAATTGTGTCACTGTCCAAATACTTACGCACTGCACTATAAATTGGTTTCCATGTGCATGCGCGGTGCTGTGTAGCATGTCCAAAGTGGTCTATTGCCCGTGTACACTACGACCATGGTAGAGAAATTATTTGCGGGGCGTTCCAATAACAATGCAGCTTGTGTTGGTGTTGGCCCACACATCTGTGGCAGGCAAATTGTCACCAAATGTCTTTTTTTAACCAAACCCATTACATTTACAATCACCAGATACCTAGTCTAGTTTTCAAGTTGCCCATAATGACATCCTTTTGGACGACTGAAAGAGAGGATCTACTCGCTGACCTGTGACCTGGGGCTTCATTTTAGATTTACACACCACACCATCCTACAGGGACAGAAACAAGCTTCTAAACAAGACAAAATAAGAGCAGCTGATTATTTATGACTGAGAAAGTTGAGTATCATGAGGGAAGCGGTCTTGGTGCAGTTTTTGGTGTGCCCTCTTACCCTGCCTCTTTACCCAAACTAAGGTGTTCCTACACAAAGGCCGTTGTGCAATAACCAGGTGTGTGCTGAAGTGGTGACCACACCTCCCCCAACCCACTGTAAAGTTCTTGCAATCCATGAAAGACACTATAAAAGTAGTTAATTGGTTAATGCAAATGCAACATGCTTTGTTGTGTTTAGGGTAAAAATACTGTCACAAAGAAGGCAAAAATCTAAATTCTACAACAACGTACCACAAATCTTAAATGTATAGAATAAATTTATTACACAAAACATGGAATGTCATTTTTTTTATTTGTTAGTTAATCTTCCCAACAGATGTTGTTTGGTATTTTTCTGTGGTTTCAGTAAAATGATATAACATTTTGGAGCAAATAAGCACAGCAATAGCCCAAAACTAGATGCTAGAATTGCAAAGATCTCCACAGCTACAGTGAACTTTCCAGGTGAGCTGACATAAGCTGGTATAAAGGCCAGCCACACTGCACAGAAGATCAACATGCTGAAGGTGATGTATTTGGCCTCATTAAAATTGCCTGGCAGCTTCCTGGCCAGAAAAGCCAGAATAAAACATAGAGCAGCCAGTAGCCCAATGTATCCCAGAACACACCAGAAGGCCTGTTCAGAACCCACACTACACTCCAGGATTATTCTGGACCGGTCGTACTGGGTGTTTTTATTTGGGAATGGAGGAGCAGTGATCAACCACACTGCACAGATTATCACTTGTATAAAGGTACAGAAAGAGATGATAATTCTCTGCTGTTTGGGTCCCAGCCATTTCATGATGTTGTTTCCAGGCCTAGCGGCTGTAAAGGCAGCCAGCACCACCAGAGTCTTCCCCAGGATACAGGAGATGCAGAGTGAGAAAGTGATGCTGAAGGCAGTATGGCGCAGCATGCAGGACCATGATGTAGGCTCTCCGATGAACACCAGCGCACACAGGAAGCACAGAGTCAGAGAGAGCAGGATGAAGAAGCTCAGCTCTGAGTTGTTGACTTTGACAATCGGAGTGTTCCTGTGGTAGAGGAATACTGCCAGAACAGCGACGGTGAGGCAGGCTCCCACTACAGCTACCACAGTCAGGGTCAGTCCCATTGCATCATGGGAGAGATACTCAATCACTTTGGGTATGCATTCAGTTCTGGCTGCATTAGACCAGTAATCTTCAGGACAAGCTGTGCAATCTATTGAATCTAAGGAGAAAGAGGTACAATCATTTTTGACAAAATATAGATGTGCAATATATTTAATCTAAAGAATGAGGAGAGTAATAGCTGAAAAAATAGTTGTACATATGAAAACAGAGAGAGATTTAGTGTGAACAGTGCAACTCTCACCTGTCTTATTACTGATCTTGCCATCGTCACATGGTACACAGTCAAAGCAGCACAGAGGCTCACCACGACGGACAGCCTTCCTGCTTCCTGGAGCACAGCTCTCACTGCACACAGACACCAACACCTGTGTAAGAGAGAACACAGCCAGGTGTCACTGAAAACTCATTTATCTGTCATGTGAATGTCTCTGAACACCTGTACCCGTCCATTAGATAATATAGCCAGGTGTACCATACCATATTCTAACAGAATGGACAGAGCATGATTTACTGATAGAAAGTAAGGTAGAAGAAGAAAGATAGACTGTGACTAGAAATTCATTAATTTTGAATGCACATGGATTATTTGATATTATGAAAGTATAGTGTAGTTAACAATGATACACTCTGGTGTGGCTCATGAAAGTTACTGCTTTAATATATACCTACAGTACATATACACACCCAGAGGAAATGAAAATTCAAACTAAGATCTCTTCCTTATCTCATTTAAAACTAATGTGAGGTTTAGACTATTTTCTCATACTTCTCAAGTAATAAAACCTGTAATTGTCTCACTGAGAGAACAATATAAGCTCTTACAATTTTATTTATTTACTCTCACTTCAATGTTTTTTATTTGCTTGAAATTATGAGATAACAGCACGATCCAAGGAGAACCCCATGAGCAATTTATAAGCACAACAACAAATCAATGAAAACTCCTGCATTTCTTATGCTTATCCTGTTCGTCTCAAATTGTCCATGATTTGTCTTAGATTGATGATTTGTCTTAGATTGATGATTTGTCTTAGATTAATGATTTGTCTTAGATAGATCTATGCCCGTGCTCTTCAGTACTCCTAAGAGGGGTTTAGGAGAAACAGTTCTGAGTTCAGTAATCCCAAACTAAGAATGATTAATTTCTCAAGAGATAAAGATAAGACTATTGTAAGCAGCAGATTTTTCCCCTGGGTACAAACACACACAGACACGCACACACATAGAGCTTTTTTTCATAGTTGTGATATACTGTACACACTGTCTGTGGCTTGCCTCGCTCTTATGGCCCGTCCATACGATTGCATCCTGGATGAAGAGCTCCTTCCCAGCATCCTTTGCTTCATCATACAGTCCAACAGTCTTGAACTCAATCTTCCCAGCTGTGCCTCTTTGCCAATTGATAAGATCATATGACGGAATTGAATCCCCCTTAACATCAAAGTCAACTTCTTCTCCAGAAATGGTGAAAGAAACTTCTTGAAGATATTGCTGAAGCTTTCACATGATAAAACAGTGATTAAAAATACATTTAATGGCTCAGTGTAAATATAAACTAATAGTGCAAATCTCACTGTCATGTAAGAAGAGATCCCCATCACCTTATTGTACATGTCAGCTCTGAAATCAGCTGTCAGGCAGTTCTATAAATGGAGGCTGGATGATGGCTAAATGCAGGATTGCATTTATGCTCACAGACAGAGACTGAGAATTTACAATTGAAGATTATAAACTGTTTCATCAGTAAGCATACAAACAATATAAACAAGTAAACAGAATGAAGATGAGGAACTTTGGGGATAAGCTCTTGCCAATATAGTAGCTGGTTATTTTTCCTGATCTCAAGTTAAAAAAAACGTAACTATGTGGGCATTATCTAGTTAGGAGGGAGAAACTCATTAATTCATTTTTTAAACATGTGGGAATCAATTATCAGGCATGCCCGACCTCCCAGACATGTCTGCACATAATCAAGGCATATAGCAGGAAGGACATATCTAGCACAACACAATGACCATCACAAACATTGCTAAACAGGTCTTACATACAGTATGTACTTTAATGTTTAACTTAAGACAGTATTATAGCTTGCATGCAGAACCAGTAGGAGGCCACCTGGATGGCAGCTCTGGCCAATTATCTCTGCTCCAGGTTTGTTTGGCTACTATAATACATGCCTTTTTTTTTTGCAGTCAATGGCAAACTTACGTATGTATGATCGAAAAGGTAAAAAAATAAATAAAAATAAATAAATAAATAAAAAAGGTCGGTCAAGTGAGGGAACAGTAATGGGCTTGTGGTGTGTTGAGTAAAATGAAATGCAACACATCTGGCTTGTAGAGAAATGTTCACTAATAAATAATTACAGAAAGATGTTAAAGTTTATATTTAATAAAATGTTTTTTTTTTACTAAACAGCAGTTTGTATACTGCATCTGCTGGGTATAGTAACTTTAAAGCTGTGACAGGAGCTAATATTTAATTTTTGAAAGCACAAGATAAAACTATTGAAATTCATGGCAAAGAAAAAAATATATATGTAAATATAGGTAAAAAAGGGCATTAAAGGCCTACAGTACCTTTATTTCTATAATGGATGGTCTGTCATTTAATTTAATTTTCATTTTATTTTATTCAAATAATAATAAAATACACACAACAATGAAAATAAAAATTACGATAGATTATATGAAGCAGAAAATGTATTTCATGTTTTTTTAATGTGAACTCTTACCTGCCATGGTTGAATGTTTGTGGCATCAGCACATGAGGAGTTGTGGAAGGGCCCTTTCCCAGGTTTACAGCTGATGAGGTTGTGCAGGGAGTGAGCGATGGCGTACACGGCTTTGTACACGTTGTAGGAAACACGAGGGCTGGAGGCGTTCAGGTAGGCAGAGTGCTGCTCCTGCAGGGGCTCCAGCCCTGTACAGGGGGGCAGCTGGGAGGAGGCCTGGGTGCTGCTGCTGGAGGGGTAGAGAGAGCAACCGTACAAAGCACCCCACAGCTCATGCACCAGGGGGTTACTGGGGTACCTCAGTGGGTTTACACTCATCATATAGTCTCTAAGACCTGGAACCTCTCCCTGCCGAATGGAAAACCCAATGGTACCTCCTAGAAAAGGGTAGAACTCACTGCCTGTGAATAGTGAGGCTGTTACCCAGGCTTCACTGGCAATCCACTGGATCCCTGTGATGTTCTGACTCATGTACTCTTCAAAGAATGGGTAGAGCTCCCCTTCACCAGCAAAGCTGATAACCACTCGAGCAGCAGAGTGATTCATCACATCAAGGATTTCAAGGACTCTTTTTTGATTGTACACTTTGGGTATTATTTCATGGTAGGCCAAGCACACACCTGTGTTTTTAAATTCCTTCAACAGGCCCTGCACAGCAAATCTTGCATAGTCATCATCTTCAGTGACCAAGCCAACCCACATCCAGCCAAATTTTTGCAGAAGACGAGCAATAGCTTTCACCTGATAGTCATCGTTAGGAACAACTCGAAAAAATGTTGGAAATTCTTTTCGGTTACTGAAGCAGGAACAGGTTGAAAAATAACTGATCTGAAAAATTAAGTAGAGCGAATTTACCATTCAACATGCCAATACGGCTTACAGGAAAATAAGGCAATAAAACAAGTGTATTCAGATCACCTCATCATAGTGAATTATTTCATAAGCTCATTAGATAAACAATAGGTCTCTTTTTTCTCCCTCCAACTTCATAATATCTTTAAACATTTTGAGTTTAAAGCTTAAAATATGGGTGGTAGGACCAGGTCAGCTAACAAATTCATCTTAATATTTGATTCAGCAATCGATTTATTCTAATTATGAAATCTAATTTACAGGATACACACCATTGGGATTCTGAACGGCTGTAGAGTTCTGGAGACAACGATGGACTGAGATGACCCAGAATCTCCAACCACGGCCAGAACAGGAGATGCCCCAGAACAAAGAGCAGCGTGAACTTCACCTGGTCCATTCAGAACTGCCAGAACTGCCCGTTGTGCTGCCACATGGGTTGCACAGGAGTCGTATATCTTATATCCCAGAGTGATGTTTGGCAACAGGTTCTGACTCTGGTTGACCTCCTCAACAGCCAGCCTCATGGTCTGGGCCCAGCGGAAAGCTCTGGGGTCAAATCTGTAGGATATCTAATATTTCCCCCCTTCTCTCTATCTCTGTCTCTCTCTCTCATTCTCAACCCCCCATCAAAGATAAGCCAGTCTGTCATAAATGACCCCTCCCCCCCCCCCCCCTCCCCCACACCTTAACCCAATCAGGACAGGGATGGTCTTCCTGTGGAGGTATTTTATGAGTGTACCGCAGAAAAAGAAGTTAGTCAATTGTGGAGTTTGTTTGGAGAAGTCTTTCTTTTTGGTTCCTCGTGCGTTTCCTTTTGTTCCTGTTCAGCTGGAGGGTAAATAATTTGGCAATTTTTGGCTTATCTCTCTCTTTACTGGTATTTCCTAATTAATGTCTGGTTTAATGTCTTCCATTTTGTAAATTATAAGTAGTCAGCCTACATTCCTTAGTGAATGTATGATTTCAACTCATTATTCCAATTGAATGTTTTTCATTTAATAAAATTATTTAATCTCAAGACCTGATTTAGACTTTGTTTTGGCTTGTTGGTTGATCCACCAGGTTACTGTTCGACTTACCTATTAACGAATTTGGCGATTTAATCGATGATTGTAATTTTTAATAATAATTATTAAATTAAATAACGTAAAACTTAATTTGAATGTAGGTTAAGTGAGGGGTTCTAGCACGCAATATCGCTTGTGTTCAGTATTCAGAGTGCTGAACGTTTTAACAAGGGCATTGACTGTTGGAACCGCTGGATTCAGAAAATACACATTTTACCTAGTCCTCACTTACCCGACATAATTGGAGGTTCCACCGAGATAGGTTGTCCTATAGCATACTAAATTTTGCTATTGAGTAAACTGCGGTAAACTCTGAGACAAGTTCAAATCTTTTTCTAATCGACTGGTCTTAGATTTATTGATTTTATTTTTAAAAAATAATAATTTTTTTATATTATTATGGCATACCAGAAAAAGAGAGAGATGCCTCATTTACCCTCCACTGCTGGCCTACCAGCATTCCCTGGCCAGTCAAGGCTGGATCAGCAGTGGTATCTCATGTTATCAGAACGGCAATATTTGATAGCCCAGTGCCCAAAATTTGCAGAACAGCTCAAGGCAATGGACCAGCTGAAGGAGGAGGCCCTTTACAACCTGCGGACTGAGTATTTGGACTATCTGATTTCTCCAGATAGTGATGAAACCAAGCGCAAGATTGTCCAAGGGATAAGGTCGTACCTAGAGAAAAGACAACATTTTCTCTACCTCTGGCGGTCAAAGCAGGCATGGGAGGAGGTAAACCAAATGTGGAAACTGGCTTGGGAAAAGCACCACTCTAAGTCAGGAGTTACTGCCAAACCAGTTTCTTCTGTGGCAGTCCAGCCCGCGCTGGAAGGAGCAGTGCATGGCGCCATTCCAGTCATAACCCAGGCACCACCCCCCACCGAGGACAATACAGCACTCTCCATTGACTCATCCCCACCCCCTTCAGGCTTGGACAATTCTGTGGATTTTGTCACCTCCACAGACAATGTAGCCGCCCCCCTGGTGAGCCCCCCTTCCCTGGAGGAATTTGGGGGAAACAGCTCGGTGTCTTGTATCACACCAGCCACCACAGAGGATGTGACCCCACAGGACGTGGAATCCGCTGCTGCAGTCCTCTCAGCTGAGCCAGGTGAGGAGACCGTCAAACCCCTGGAGGCAGAACCTGCAACTGCAGACACAGCAGCCCAGCCTGGTGAGGAGACCGTCGAACCCCTGGAGGCAGAACCTGCAACTGCAGACACAGCAGCCCAGCCTGGTGAGGAGACCGTCGAACCCCTGGAGGCAGAACCTGCTACCGCAGACACAGCAGCCCAGCCTGGTGAGGAGACCGTCGAACCCCTGGAGGCAGAACCTGCTACTGCAGACACAGCAGCCCAGCCTGGTGAGGAGACCGTCGAACCCCTGGGGGCAGAACCTGCTACTGCAGACGCAGCAGCCCAGCCTGGTGAGGAGACCATTGAACCGCAGGACGCGGAACCGGCTTCTACAGGCCCATCAGCCCTGCCAGGTGGAGAGGTCTACGCACCCCAGCAGGTGGAGTCAGCCCCCACAGACCAGTCCCCCCAGGCCGAGGACCCCACCCCACCCCTTGTGGACTTTTCTTCCCCTCCTGCTGCTTCCCCTCCTGCTGAATCCGGGGAACCTCTGTCTGCTGCACAGACAGAAGGGGTGTGCTCTGTGGACTCCCCCACTTCCACAGTTCCTGTGATGGAGGAGATAGGGGGACTTCTACGAAAGTCTCGCTCCCCTATCAGAGCTGTAAAGAGACCCCGGGAGAAACGGAGCAGGAAGCCAACCCCCGGCCGTTTTACGACTCCTCTGGCCCTCAAAGTCTCCGCCAGAGTGTTGCCGTGCATTCCAAAGCAAGATGGAAGCAGCCAAGTTGGAACAACAGCTTCCCACAACCTTATCTCTCTACCCCCGAGCCACGCCTGCAAACTTCGCACACACACGTCATCCAGGGAAAGTGCAAGACCCCCTTTCCGACGTCAGAAGTGTTCAGAGAGCAGTGATGGACTGGATGCCTATGAGCGACGATCAGCCCAGCTGCCCAGAGAGGGAACCAAAGCCAAACCTGGCATAGACCCCTGGACAGAGATGAGACGGGCGTGGTTAAGGGGCATCCACGTGCGGAAGAAGCAAGATGACAGGATGCCTCCTGTCATCCCGGTTTGCTGAACGCTGTGGCCCTCCGCAGCCAAAGGACTGCCAGTAACCACACTGGGGTTCTAGGAGGTAAAACTGGCACTCTGCCTGCCCCTGCCCCCCCCCCCCTCACCACCCCCCCACATCCCTACCACCACCTTTTAACATAAGACAATGCCCATGTTTTTAAGTCCCTTTTTTAAAGTGTAGGTGCCCCCTCCAATGCTGTTCCTGGGCACTTGTGGACAAGTCTGCCCTATTCAGGTGATTATTTGGACTGGCAATCTTGTGGATAGTAAATCCTGTCCGTAAGGTTCCCCTGAATGGACTAAGTGCTTATAACATGCAGTGTTCCCCTCTTCACATGTTGCTGTGAGTGATAAGGCCTAAACCCTCAAGTCCCACAGTCTTCTCCTGCCACTCCCCGAAAGACCCCCAGAGGCACAAGTGCAACCGGACCCATACCCTGCCACGGGAAGCTAGCCTAAGCGACTGCCGTCAGCAGTCCACCCAACTGGACCCGAGCTCAAGGAGCCAAAACGGATTCCGACAGGGAAAGAGGTGCTTCCCCGCCCGTCAGTAGAGAGGTCTTGACCGCACTTTTCCGCCTGTGGATCGTCCAGCTGCCTGTCACAGGAGACAGAGCCCCCCGCACGCTGTGCAGAATTGGTAGAGACACTGTCAAATTAGGCCGCCTTTCACTCACACAGTTACAACATTAAGGGGAATAAGCACTGCATGTTATCCAAGGAAGTCCAGGGAGCCTCTTCCCTTGCCAGTCCAGATACCCTGACACTGGAGAAGGAATTGACTGAACCAAGGTGCCATGACAGCAGTGAAAAAAAAAAAAAAATGTCTGCACCACACCGGATCATCACAATGGGACTAGTAAACTGGACATGGACTAATTGTTTTAAAGATGGTTAGTGAACCATTAGGACACTTGTTTTCATGCAGCTATCATTGTACAATGATATAATGTCCAAATGTGTGGTTGTTATGATGATGGAACGATAGGCTCTTAGCAGCTGCATGCACCTATCGTTCCAAGAGAGGGAATGACGGGATGTTGCCTAATGTCTTTTGCTCTTTCTCTCTCTCTCTCCCTCTCTCTGTCTCTCTCTCTCGGCCTCTCTCTCTCGGCCTCTCTCTGCCCCCCCCCCCCCCCCCCCCCCATCCATCCCTACCACCACCTTTTAACCTAATACCATGCCCATGTTGTGTTTAAGTCCCTTTTATAGAGTGTAGGTGCCCCGCCAAATACTGTTCATAGACACTTCTGGACAAGTCAGCCCTATTCATGTGATTATTTAGACTGGCAATCCCGTGGAAGGTAAACCCTGTCCGTAAGGTTCCCCGGCATGGACTGACAGTGGTCATAACATGCAGTGCTATCATTAATTGTTCCGGTCTTCGCTATGAGTGTTAATGCCTAAGCCCTCAACTCCCACAGTCTTCTCCTGCCATTCCCTAAAGGACACCCACAGACACAAGTGCAAACAAGTGCAACCGGTCCCACACCCTGCCGCGGGAAGCTAGCCTAAGCAACTGCCGTCAGCAGTCCACCCAATTGGATCCAGGCTAAAGGAGCCAAAATGGATTCCGACAGGGAAAGAGGAGCTTCCCCGCCTGTCAGAAGAGAGGCCCTGACTGCACTTTGCCACCTGTGGATCGTCCAGCTTCCTGTCACAGGAGACAGAGCCCCCGCACGCCGTGCACAACTGGTAGAGACACTGTGGAGTAGGTTGCATTTCACTCTCGCAATTGCAACACTAATGGAAAAAGCACTGCATGTTACCCAAGTCCAGGGAACTTCTGGTCCCTTGCCAGTCTAGATACCCGGACACTGGAGAAGGAAGAGACTGAACCAGGGTGTCATAACAGCAGCGACACAAAAGAGTGTCTAATAGAGATATGACTCTAGATCACAAAGGGACTATTAAACTGGGCATGGACTAAATGTTTTAAAAATGGTTGGTGAACCATTTGGACAGTTGTTTTTGTTGTTAGCAGGTAACTGCATCTTCAATGTCCAAATGTGTAATGTGATTCCTATTTGGTGATGTAAGAATAGGTTTTTAGCAGGTGCATGCACCTATTCTTACAAGAGAGGGATGTAGGATATCTAATATTTCCCCCCTTCTCTCTATCTCTGTCTCTCTCTCTCATTCTCAACCCCCCCATCAAAGATAAGCCAGTCTGTCATAAATGACCCCTCCCCCCCCCCCCCCTCCCCCACACCTTAACCCAATCAGGACAGGGATGGTCTTCCTGTGGAGGTATTTTATGAGTGTACCGCAGAAAAAGAAGTTAGTCAATTGTGGAGTTTGTTTGGAGAAGTCTTTCTTTTTGGTTCCTCGTGCGTTTCCTTTTGTTCCTGTTCAGCTGGAGGGTAAATAATTTGGCAATTTTTGGCTTATCTCTCTCTTTACTGGTATTTCCTAATTAATGTCTGGTTTAATGTCTTCCATTTTGTAAATTATAAGTAGTCAGCCTACATTCCTTAGTGAATGTATGATTTCAACTCATTATTCCAATTGAATGTTTTTCATTTAATAAAATTATTTAATCTCAAGACCTGATTTAGACTTTGTTTTGGCTTGTTGGTTGATCCACCAGGTTACTGTTCGACTTACCTATTAACGAATTTGGCGATTTAATCGATGATTGTAATTTTTAATAATAATTATTAAATTAAATAACGTAAAACTTAATTTGAATGTAGGTTAAGTGAGGGGTTCTAGCACGCAATATCGCTTGTGTTCAGTATTCAGAGTGCTGAACGTTTTAACAAGGGCATTGACTGTTGGAACCGCTGGATTCAGAAAATACACATTTTACCTAGTCCTCACTTACCCGACAAATCTTTGCAGAGACCAACAGCGGAATGTGACGTGACTCTTTGTGGAAAACGAGAACAGTTATCTACTATCGTCAAAAGCACTGTGAACTCACCCCTGGCATTGTGAAGCAGCAGGTTTGTAAGTGAAGCTCTGGTCCGGTGGCTCAACCCTGTAATGCATTGGGAAAAGTCCTCCGATGATGAAGTCTCCACCAGCCTGGAAATCTGGATCAAAGTTGCCCAGCAGGGAACAGGCTGGGCCAGCGATCGGGCTGACAGGAGTGACAAAAGAGAAGGGGTAAAATAGGGACCACATCACCAGAGGAGTCATCTTCGGCCAGGCTAGTCTCACACACTGGGGTGCTGAGTGAGGAGACACCTTTTTATTCGCCCATCTCATTATGTTCTGGATCTCCTCAGCATCATCAGGAGACTACATGACATCATCACTCTGCACTTCCCATAAACCCATAAAAACAAGGCTGAGGCACAGAGCTCACGTGAAACAGCGTGCACATGAACATAATTTGATTCATACATAATCATTTTTATTATTACTATTAATACTAATAATAATAAATTAAATAATAATTAATAATAATAATGCATACAATGTTTATTGGAAAATTCCTCTCATTATATCAATATCTTAAAGTTCTTTACAGTGAAGTGGGGTACACTCACCTCCTCAACCACCACAGAAAATTCTATGTGCATTTCATAATGCCCTTGGGAACCAAAGCAAAATGGACGTGTTAAAATAATAATACAGTAAACAGAACTGTCTAATCTCTTTTCCGAACACTGGTGCTTCTTTTCTGGAGTTGCCAATTTTGACTTAATGGGAAAGAAACTGCCTCTTCTGCACTCAGGATGTCAGTGCTGTAATGCCTAGTTTACATTGCCACTCATTTCACATTGCTTCACATTTTCTGGCCTTGAGCTAAAGGTTTATTTTAAGTGGACCGGGCTACACACCCTGAACTGTATAATAACAAGTACGTGAATATGGCCCTAATGGTTAGGATATTTTTCAAAATTATTATTTATTGGATTATTTGAAAGGGACATGCAGAGATAACACTAATGCCAATGCATTGGCAGCATCTGATTCTCTGTAGCCAAAGCTAATTTTCAACACCAGTCCCTTCAGTTCTTGTTTCATTTCTGAAATCATGTGAACCACTATTATTGCATGCAGGCTACTCAACTAATTGCACACATTTTATGATGTTTCTTTTCAACTGAATATGTGTTATTCCTCTTGAATACTTAAACAATGATCTCTGTTTTTTAACTCATTATGTACTTTTTTGCTTGTGTGAAGTAGGGTGTATTATTAAGAAATGTTAATTCCTATATAAAATGTCATAGTTTCAAGATCTGAGGCAACAAAATATGAAAACTGCAAGGGCCTGAATACTTCTGCAAGTCACTGTGTTTTTTCACACACACGCACGCACGCACGCACGCACACGTTTACACGTCTATATTACCAACAGGGGACTATCACTCTATACCTGCCAAGAGGGGACCATAGTTTCTAGACATTGCTGTTTAAAAAAAGGGACATGGAAAATTTTTATTTAAGCTCATTGTTCATATTATTTACTGAGATTTCACTTTTAATTGTTTTTTAAAAATTAGCCAAGAGGGGACCTGAACGACATCTACCTAACAAAGAGGGGGCTTAACCAATCTGCAGGAGGACTATATTATCCGTGCTCTCCACAAAGGACTGGATTCTCTCAAGAAGGGATAGTACTTCTTAAATTGCTACAAGATTTTAAGTTTTTCCTTAGATGAAAATCTTCTGATAATGGATATGCTAAATTTACTCTAGAGTGAATTTATATAAATCACAGTAAAAGTACTCTAAAATTAAAATTACTGTCAGAAAAACGACATAAAAATGTATCTATTTAGAAATCCATACAAATACAGTGGGGAAAGATATCAAAATTAATTACAAATTACTGGATTAACAAAATGTATTCACATATACATGCAATTTGTATTTCCAAAATACAAAACTACATTTCAGAAATGGAAATTCTGCCATTGTTCAAAGCTTACTTCAGTTACTAGCCTGTTAGAAAACAAAACTGCATAATAGATACTGAGTTGGAAGCCTAATACTCCCTGAAATCTTAATGAATTTCGAATGTAAATATTATGATATCAACATGTAGGGATCTATTTTCCAGAATCAATCAATTTGGTGCATGGGCACAGTCAGTGGCACAGCGCATGGGTGCACTGGCTGTGGCGACAAACTTCAGACTAAAAATTGTAACATATAACACAATTGGCTCCTAATTGTATTTCAGATTTTATAACTCTACAATACATCCTAACCAGGGTCACAGTCTGTTATTAGACCAAATATGGTTATCCACACTTTTGACTCATGTCATAAAGTAAAAAAATTAAATTAAAAAAATGCAAAATGCTGTGTAAGTCGCTCTGGATAAGAGCGTCTGCTAAATGCCTGTAATGTAATGTAATGTGTCATTCTGAAAGTCCCCTGTTCGATGGCTCACGGTGACCCCGGTCCCCACACGGATGGCAATTGCCGATGGTGGATAACAATATTTGGGCTAATAACAGACTGTGACCCTGGTTAGGATGTACTGTAGAGTTATAAAATCTGAATTACAATTAGGAGCCAATTGTGTTATATGTGTGTTACAATTTTTAGTCGGAAGATTCAGTAGTCACAGCCAGTGCACCCATGCGCTGTGCCACTGATTGCGTCCATGCTCCAAATGCATTGATTCTGGAAAATAGAGCCCTATATGTTGATATTATAAGATGTATATATAATGACTACCTAAAAAAGCAAGGAAGACTTCAGAGATCTGCACTCAGGATGTCAGTGCTGTAATGCCTAGTTTACATTGCCACTCATTTCACATTGCTTCACATTTTCTGGCCTTGAGCTAAAGGTTTATTTTAAGTGGACCGGGCTACACACCCTGAACTGTATAATAACAAGTACGTGAATATGGCCCTAATGGTTAGGATATTTTTCAAAATTATTATTTATTGGATTATTTGAAAGGGACATGCAGAGATAACACTAATGCCAATGCATTGGCAGCATCTGATTCTCTGTAGCCAAAGCTAATTTTCAACACCAGTCCCTTCAGTTCTTGTTTCATTTCTGAAATCATGTGAACCACTATTATTGCATGCAGGCTACTCAACTAATTGCACACATTTTATGATGTTTCTTTTCAACTGAATATGTGTTATTCCTCTTGAATACTTAAACAATGATCTCTGTTTTTTAACTCATTATGTACTTTTTTGCTTGTGTGAAGTAGGGTGTATTATTAAGAAATGTTAATTCCTATATAAAATGTCATAGTTTCAAGATCTGAGGCAACAAAATATGAAAACTGCAAGGGCCTGAATACTTCTGCAAGTCACTGTGTTTTTTCACACACACGCACGCACGCACGCACGCACACGTTTACACGTCTATATTACCAACAGGGGACTATCACTCTATACCTGCCAAGAGGGGACCATAGTTTCTAGACATTGCTGTTTAAAAAAAGGGACATGGAAAATTTTTATTTAAGCTCATTGTTCATATTATTTACTGAGATTTCACTTTTAATTGTTTTTTAAAAATTAGCCAAGAGGGGACCTGAACGACATCTACCTAACAAAGAGGGGGCTTAACCAATCTGCAGGAGGACTATATTATCCGTGCTCTCCACAAAGGACTGGATTCTCTCAAGAAGGGATAGTACTTCTTAAATTGCTACAAGATTTTAAGTTTTTCCTTAGATGAAAATCTTCTGATAATGGATATGCTAAATTTACTCTAGAGTGAATTTATATAAATCACAGTAAAAGTACTCTAAAATTAAAATTACTGTCAGAAAAACGACATAAAAATGTATCTATTTAGAAATCCATACAAATACAGTGGGGAAAGATATCAAAATTAATTACAAATTACTGGATTAACAAAATGTATTCACATATACATGCAATTTGTATTTCCAAAATACAAAACTACATTTCAGAAATGGAAATTCTGCCATTGTTCAAAGCTTACTTCAGTTACTAGCCTGTTAGAAAACAAAACTGCATAATAGATACTGAGTTGGAAGCCTAATACTCCCTGAAATCTTAATGAATTTCGAATGTAAATATTATGATATCAACATGTAGGGATCTATTTTCCAGAATCAATCAATTTGGTGCATGGGCACAGTCAGTGGCACAGCGCATGGGTGCACTGGCTGTGGCGACAAACTTCAGACTAAAAATTGTAACATATAACACAATTGGCTCCTAATTGTATTTCAGATTTTATAACTCTACAATACATCCTAACCAGGGTCACAGTCTGTTATTAGACCAAATATGGTTATCCACACTTTTGACTCATGTCATAAAGTAAAAAAATTAAATTAAAAAAATGCAAAATGCTGTGTAAGTCGCTCTGGATAAGAGCGTCTGCTAAATGCCTGTAATGTAATGTAATGTGTCATTCTGAAAGTCCCCTGTTCGATGGCTCACGGTGACCCCGGTCCCCACACGGATGGCAATTGCCGATGGTGGATAACAATATTTGGGCTAATAACAGACTGTGACCCTGGTTAGGATGTACTGTAGAGTTATAAAATCTGAATTACAATTAGGAGCCAATTGTGTTATATGTGTGTTACAATTTTTAGTCGGAAGATTCAGTAGTCACAGCCAGTGCACCCATGCGCTGTGCCACTGATTGCGTCCATGCTCCAAATGCATTGATTCTGGAAAATAGAGCCCTATATGTTGATATTATAAGATGTATATATAATGACTACCTAAAAAAGCAAGGAAGACTTCAGAGATCTGCACTCAGGATGTCAGTGCTGTAATGCCTAGTTTACATTGCCACTCATTTCACATTGCTTCACATTTTCTGGCCTTGAGCTAAAGGTTTATTTTAAGTGGACCGGGCTACACACCCTGAACTGTATAATAACAAGTACGTGAATATGGCCCTAATGGTTAGGATATTTTTCAAAATTATTATTTATTGGATTATTTGAAAGGGACATGCAGAGATAACACTAATGCCAATGCATTGGCAGCATCTGATTCTCTGTAGCCAAAGCTAATTTTCCCTTCAGTTCTTGTTTCATTTCTGAACCACTATTATTGCATGCAGGCTACTCAACTAATTGCACACATTTTATGATGTTTCTTTTCAACTGAATATGTGTTATTCCTCTTGAATACTTAAACAATGATCTCTGTTTTTTAACTCATTATGTACTTTTTTGCTTGTGTGAAGTAGGATGTATTATTAAGAAATGTTAATTCCTATATAAAATGTCATAGTTTCAAGATCTGAGGCAACAAAATATGAAAACTGCAAGGGCTTGAATACTTCTGCAAGTCACTGTGTTTTTTCACACACACACACACACACACACACACACACACACACACACACACACACACACACACACACACACACACGCACACATTCGTGGATTTGAGGATGTGTAACGACACCATGTCCCCCAGTTAGAGTTAGATAGGCAGACGAGTAGACACACACATAGATGTCTTGTCTTATGTGATAATTTTGTTAAATCTTTGGTGCAGTTTAAAATTACATTACAGGCATTTAGCAGACGCTCTTATCCAGAGCGACTTACACAACTTTTTTCAGAATTTGTTTTTACATTTTTGTTTTATATTTATCCATTTATACAGCTGGAACTATATACTGAAGCAATTCAGGTTAAGTACCTTGCTCAAGGGTACAACGGCAGTGTCAAACCTGGGAATCGATTACAAATCCAGTTCCTTAGCCATTATACTACACTGCCACCCAGTGTAATTTAATTTAGTTTATCTTTTAAGGAAAGTATTGTAATATCAATTATCCCTCCATTACCTAAAAAAATACCTCTGTGATTGTTTCGGTACAAAATGACTGCTGCACAGGTGCAAAATTGATGGTAATTGAGGTTTTTATCCGTCCTCCCACCCACTCTGACATACAGCACTTGAGCTCCTTGAAAGGCATTGTCAATGCAGTTCAGAACCATCAAGGAACCTTGCAGCTGTGCTCATATTAAAGTGCTCTATAGGAAACAATGCAACGGCAATATATCAGTGTGTCACTAAATCCAAACTATGGAAGAAAGCTCAATTTATTACACAAAACATGAAATGTCATTGTATTATTTGGTAACAGCTTTTCCCAGAAGATGTTGTTTGGTATTTTTCTGTGGTTTCAGTAAAATTATGTAACATTTTGGAGTAAATAAGCACAGCAGTAGCCCAAAACTAGATGCTAGAATTGCAAAGATCTCCACAGCAACAGTGAACTTTCCAGGTGAGCTGACATAAGCTGGTATAAAGGCCAGCCACACTGCACAGAAGATCAACATGCTGAAAGTGATGTATTTGGCCTCGTTAAAATTGCCAGGCAGCTTCCTGGCCAGAAAAGCCAGAATAAAACACAGAGCAGCCAGGAGCCCAATGTATCCCAGAACACACCAGAAGGCCTGTTCAGAACCCACACTACACTCCAGGATTATTCTGGACCGGTTGTACTGGGTGTTTTTATTTGGGAATGGAGGAGCAGTGATCAGCCACACTGCACAGATTATCACTTGTATAAAGGTACAGAAAGAGATGATACATCTCTGCTGTTTGGGTCCCAGCCATTTCATGATGTTGTTTCCAGGCCTAGCGGCTGTAAAGGCAGCCAGCACCACCAGAGTCTTCCCCAGGATACAGGAGATGCAGAGTGAGAAAGTGATGCTGAAGGCAGTATGGCGCAGCATGCAGGACCATGATGTAGGCTCTCCGATGAACACCAGTGCACACAGGAAGCACAGAGTCAGAGAGAGCAGGATGAAGAAGCTCAGCTCTGAGTTGTTGACTTTGACAATCGGAGTGTTCCTGTGGTAGAGGAATACTGCCAGAACGGCGATGGTGAGGCAGGCTCCCACTACAGCTATCACAGTCAGGGTCAGTCCCATTGCATCATGGGAGAGGTACTCAATTGCTTTGGGTATGCATTCAGTTCTGGCTGTGTTGGACCAGTAATCTTCAGGACAAGATGTGCAATCTATTGAATCTAAAGAGGAAGAGCAATAGACATAATGGTAGTTATGTGACTTATTTAAATTAAGCATCGTGCATTCCACTAATTACTAATTACTATAATGAAGATACATAAATGAATAATAAATCACTACACTGTATGTAAGACAAATCTGAAAATCAATGAAAGAAAACTGGAAGTGCTTATACAGGAGGTAGTACTAAATCTACCTTACATGCAACTCCTCATCTGGGGAAATTAATCAAGTGTGGAATTAGATCACAGACTAAATGAATACTTTTGAAGTAATAAAATAATCTACATGAGACAGGAAATAAAAGATGACACAATGGCAAGTGGTGTTAGACAGAAAAAAATTATCCCTGCTGGTGTTCAATTAAAATAAAATTCCCCAGACAACAGCGCCTCCCCCTAACACATTGTAATGGCTTTTTCCATCAAACAGTGGCTCCTTATGCACTGATGCATCAGGTCTTACCTGGCAGAGCTGCATGGCAATCTAACCATTAACTGCATCAATGACTCAGCTTATAGGGGGTTGCATATTGTAGCAGGAGACCATTAGAAAGGCATTCATCCACATTGAATTCATTTTTAAAAAGTAACTAAATGTAAAGAGAATTTATAACTTCATAACTGATTTTGTTAGTTTTTTGTTTGGTTAATAACACCAAACAATTGAGCATTTTTCCAAAAATCACTCAGTCCGAATTGACTAATTTTGAGAAAATCAACATTTAAAAAAATGTTTTTTTTGATTGCATGAAGAATCATGTTTTAATATTTAAATCACAAATAATAATAGTGTAAAAGCAAAACTGTAATTATCTAATGATCTTTATCAGAAAAGTGCTTAGTTTCATTTTTACAGAGCCCCTAAAATGTATTTTTTTCTGGTAATTACGTTGGAAAAGGTCTCGAATGTAGTAGGCCACATGTTTTAATTGCCTTTCGCTAATGACATAGCCATGACAAGTTCCAAGCACTGACACAATATCTCTATATGTAAGGCCAAGCTCAAAATAAAATTCAATAAATCGCTCCTTTAGCCTACTCAACAATCCAAATGGACTTCAACCCAACCAGAGACCTATTGTACACCAGAAAAAAAGCAGTTTAGTTCCTTTGAATATCAGCACCTGACCAGGAAATAATTTGAAACAACCACATTTTCCACAAAGAAGGGGTCCTGAATGGAGAAAAGGTTAAAGTTTTGCGAGGGAATGCTGAACTTTTCTCCATTCAGGACCCAGGAAAAAATTTCTTTCACCATGTCACCATGTCAGGGAACGCAAAACAAACAGAAAAAAATATTTTTTACCAGAAGAAAATATTTTTTTCCCCATGTCACCTTAGGGAACACAAAACAACCAGAAAAAAAAAAAAACTTTACCAGAAAATTTTTTTTTATCCCAATGTCACCTTCGGGGCTCCATAGATTTTGACCAAAAGTGGACTGAGTGAATTTTAGAAAAGAACGCTTCAATTGCAACCAACATTTTTAGAGTTAGAATACTTAATTATCCTCATTTAGACAATCTTCTATATACAGTGCCCTCCACTATTATTGGCACCCCTGGTAAAGATGAGTAAAAAGGGTTATAAATAATTCACAGTTTGATGAATTAGCTTAATCTCACACTGAAAAAATTGATATCTTACCAGAAAATAAGATATCAAGAGTCTTTTGATGTTGTTGCGTCACAAACATCAGGAAGTCATGGCATGCAAAGGATATGCGACCAAATATAAAACATTATTACTTTATTCTACATACAAATGCAAGGGTGCCAATAATTTGTTAAAAATAATTATTTCTTGATGAGGGATTTTTTTTTCTCATAATAAATTTACTTCAATTAAAGGTTGGATTTTTAAAAAATTTTCAATGTGAGATTAAGCTCATTCACCAAACCAATTTTTTATAACACTTTTTACTCATCTTTACCAGGGGTGCCAATAATAGTGGAGGGCACTATATACAGATCCTTTCCAAAAAATTAGAATATCATGGAAAAGTTTTTTTTTTTCCATAATTCCATTCAAAAAGTGAAACTTTCATAGATTATAGATTCATTACACACAAAGTGAAATATTTCTAGCCTTTATTTGTTTCATTTTTCATAATTTTGGCTTACAGCTCCAGAAAACCCCCAAAACAGTATTTCAAGAAATTAGAATAGTGTGTCGAAAATCAGCATTTACTTCAGTTATTTCAGAGAATTAATGTTTTAGACTGAGTGTCACACTCTAATCATCTAATTTACTCAAAACACCTGAAAAGTTTTTCTACAGGTTTGTTGTTAAATTGGACAGGTATCTCAGTTTGGTTCAGTATGGGGAAGACTGCAGACTTGACAATTGGCCAGAAGACCATCATTGACACCCTCCAGAAGATGGGTAAGCCACAAAAGGTCGTCAAAAGGAGGCTGGCTGTTCACAGAGTGCAGTGTCCAAGCATATCAATAGAAAGTTTAGTGGAAGGGGAAAATGTGGCAGGAGAAGGTGCACAAGCAAAAGAGATGACCGTAGGCTTCAGCGGATTGTCAAGCAAAGACGATTCCGAAATTTGGCAGAGATGCAGAGGGAGTGGACTGAGGCTGGAGTCAGTGCTTCAAAAACCACCACGTACAGAGTGTGACACTCAGTCTAAAACATTAATTCTCTGAAATAACTGAAGTAAATGCTGATTTTCGACACACTATTCTAATTTCTTGAAATACTGTTTTGGGGGGTTTCTGAAGCTGTAAGCCAAAATTATGAAAAATGAAACAAATAAAGGCTAGAAATATTTCACTTTGTGTGTAATGAATCTATAATCTATGAAAGTTTCACTTTTTGAATGGAATTATGGAAAAAAAAAAACTTTTCCATGATATTCTAATTTTTTTGGAAAGGATCTGTATATATATATATGAACACCCCATAAATTCAATTCATATGCATATAGACAATTACATATGTGGCGAAAGCAAACTGTGGCACTATTAGTAGAGGATGAAAGTTCTGACTTTCATTTCAAGTGCTTTAGAAATCCCATGTTTTTCCCATTTTCACTCAATTACAATTATAGTCACAAAATAAGTGCACATACAACTTAGCATGAAGAGTGGAGCCCTCACCCCTCTCATTACTAATCTTGCCATCGTCACAGGGTACACAATCAAAGCAGCACAGAGGCTCCCCAGGACGGACAGCCTTCCTGCTTCCTGGAGCACAGCTCTCGCTGCACACAGACACCAACACCTGTATGAGAGAGAACACAGCCAGTTGTAGCTGCACAAACATTTACTCGCTCACTAGAAGGTGCTCTGACATTGTGGAATATGAATGCTTATTGTTCAAAACTATTATGTCTGCTATGTTGGGCTTAAAGGCGCAGACTTCATGGCACCTCACCCATATGCATTTCCCTCAAGTTTTCCTTTTGTTTATTTGCAAATATGTCTATTCTTATACAGAAAATACACACTTTAAAAAACACACACTGAACTCCACTTAATTTGTTAATTTGTCAATAGTTTTTCCTGATGAACACTAGATCATCTACACCTGCCTGCAACAAAGCAATAATTATTTTCAGGAAAGATTTATAAAAAAAATAGTTGCTTGGAAGTTCTACAAAATCTGTACTGGATATATTATACATTTGAATTATTGTTATATATTATACATTTTTGATGGTTGCACTGATAAACTGTGCACACTGTTTACAGCTTGCCTCAGTCTGATGTCCAGTCCACATGATCACCTCCTCCTGAATAAATAGCTCCTTCCCAATATCCTTTGCACCATCATACAGACCCACATTGACAAACTCAATATTTCCAGCTGCACCTCTTTGCCAGTTGATCAGATCATATGAAGGAATCGAATCTCCATTTGCATCAAAATCAACATCTTCTCCAGAAATAGTGAAGACAACATCTTGAAGATACTGCTGAACCTATTACATGATAAAACATACCTATATATGTAATAATATATACATTTAGTGAATATTCCTCACAAAAATGAAATAACTATTTACATCAGTGAAACAGATTTGAAATGAAGAACATTTTTAATTGAATATATTTCTCAGTTTGTACCATGTGATGTCTAATTTTATTACGTATTATGTAGATAACATGCAATAAGTGCTGCAGCTTATTCTAGAACCATTGATAATGGGAAAATTTGTTAATTTGTAATTGCCTGGATGTTCCCACAGTGTGTAAATTGTAAAAAAAAAAAAAAGAACCAGTGAAAAACAATTACATTTAAGTGCCATTTCAGCTTTAAACAGCACCATGATTCCTAGGGGGCTCTGTCACAAATAACATCTGGACAAATATGCACAGACTCAATCAGAATATATTCAGTAATTAAACCAAAATTATTGAAAAAGTAAACAATATTTACAGTAGATATTTCAATGTGAACTATTACCTGCCACGGTTGAATGTTTGTGGCATCAGCACATGAGGAGTTGTGGAAGGGCCCTTTCCCAGGTTTACAGCTGATGAGGTTGTGCAGGGAGTGAGCGATGGCGTACACGGCTTTGTACACGTTGTAGGAAACACGAGGGCTGGAGGTGTTCAGGTAAGCAGAGTGCTGCTCCTGCAGGGGCTCCAGCCCTGTACAGGGGGGCAGCTGGGAGGAGGCCTGGGTGCTGCTGCTGGAGGGGTAGAGAGAGCAACCGTACAAAGCACCCCACAGCTTGCGCACCAGGGGGTTACTGGGGTACCTCAGTGGGTTTACACTCATCAGATAGTCCCCAAGACCTGGAATCTGCCCCTGCCTGACAGCAAAACCAATGGTACCTCCTAGAAAAGGGTAGAACTCACTGCCTGTGAATACTGAGGCTGTTACCCAGGCTTCACTGGCAATCCACTGGATCCCTGTGATATTCTGACTCATGTATTCTTTAAATAAGGGGTAGAGCTCCCCTTCAGCCGCAAAGCTGATAACCACTCTGGCAGTGGATTGCTTCATCACATGAAGGATTTCAAGGATTCCTTCACGACTGTACACTTTAGGGATCATTTTCTGGTAGGCCAAACACACACCTGTGTTTTTTACTTCCTTCAACAGGCCTTGTACAGCGAATCTCCCATAGTCATCATCCTCAGTGACAACACCAACCCACGTCCAACCAAACCGCATCAGGAGGCGAGCAATGGCTTTCACTTGGTAGTCATCATTAGGAATGACTCTGAAAAATGTTGGGAATTTTTCCCTGTTGCTGAGGCAGGAACAGGTTGAAAAATAACTGATCTGAAAAATAAGTTTTAAAGATTAAGTACGAATAAAAAGTGAATTAATCCTACTTCACCTGAAAGGAAATTAAAACCGCTTGTTGCTTAATGCAATGCCTACATTTATTCTTGATTTTTCTTTGTTGTTATCACACAAAGAAACACAGCATGGTTGTTGTACATAGAATGTATTGTAATTATGCTGCAACTGGTTGTTATAATTGGTTTACTCTAATGTTTTGCTATCATATAGCTTTGATGTATATATTCATTGTTTAATTAAGCTCAAATCACATCAAATGAGTAGTCCTGGTAAATAGTATTGCATTTAGAGTTGGATTAGTGCGCAAGCCAAACATGTATAAAAGGATAAAAAGCTGGAATTTAGGTAAATGGAAAGCCATTATGCGAAGGTAAATGGAATATTTATGGAAGAGATACCTATAATTCAAATCCAATTTCTACTAACTAAATTCTATTTATGAATAGAAAAAAATATATATATATTTTTTAAGTATCTTAGCATCTAGCCTTCAATAACTCAGCAAATGCATGGCATTCAGCTTGTATAAACATAATGTTTATTGTGACTTGTTGAGTTTACTACAAAATTGAGTTTGAAGCAACACTGCAGTATTTTTCTGCACCATTATGTGCAACCTTGTCATTTAGATGTGTTTTGCTAACATGTAAAATCTCCGTTCATCTCTCATGTCCATTCCATATCCACTAAACCAACAGCTTCAGGTTGTTTTGCACTTTTCATCTGATAAAATTCCAAGCTATACATTTGATAATTATACACATATGCCAGACACCACCATTTTTAATGATTTAATTAATTGCTAAAAATGTTACATGACAATCAGAATTTTTTTCTGGAGGATAATATGTTTCCTTTAGTTAATAAGAAGGTGAAACCAGGAGGAGCTGAGATCATTTTTATAGAGGCAATGCATATAACTAAACAATCCACCTAATCTATATAAGAATGAAAATTACATCAGGTCTTAGAGAATATACACACCATTGGAATTCTGAAGGGCTGCAAAGTTCTGGAGACAACAATGGACTGAGAAGTTCCAGAATCTCCAACAACAGCCAAAAGAGGGGCGGTGCCAGAACACACTGCACTCTGGGCTAAATTTGGTCCATTCAGGACTGCCAGGGCAGCCCTTTGTCCTGCTACATGTGTTGCACAGGAGTCAAAGATCTTGTATCCCAGAGTGTAGTTAGGCAACAGGTTCTGACTCTGGTTGATCTCCTCAACAGCAAGCCTCATGGTCTGTGCCCAGCGGAAAGATCTGGGGTCAAATCTGTGCAAATACCAATAGCAGAATGTGAAGTTTGTTGGAAAAATCTTTGTTGGAAAAGAGAACAGTTTTCCATGCACATCAGAGTAACCATGACCTCACCCCCAACATTGTGGAGCAGCTGGTTTGTAAGTGAAGCCCTGGTCCAGTGGCTCAATCCTGTAATGCATGGGGAAAAGTCCTCCGATGACAAAGTCTCCATTAGCCTGGAAATCTGGATCAAAGTTGCCCTGTAAAGAACAGACTGGAGCAGAGGTCGGGCTGGCAAGAGCGACAGCAGAGAAGGGACAAAATAGGGACCACATCACCAACAACAGAGGAGTCATCTTCTGCCAGGGTGATCCCACACACTGAACGGCTGAACAAGGAAGCCTGTTTTATTCACCAATGCCTCACATCTCATTATGTTCTGTATCTCATTGGATTACATCATCATCGGGAGACCACACGACAACACCCCTCTGCACTCCCAGTAGAAAAGGTCTTATCTGAAATTGTTTGAGCAAGATCACAATAGACACTTGTCTTTATAATCACATAATAATTTTGTTCAGTCTTAAGTCTATATTATTTTTAATAAAAAGAATATTTGAACATTGCCTTCATACAGGGATTAGCTATCCAGTGTGTAACAAGCCAATTTCACCAATAATTTTTTTTCAAGTTTACACTTGAAACATTTATGTGGCATATACCGTGGTACATTTTTATGCCTGAAGTGCTTTCTTTCTTTTAGATTTGAATCTGCACCTAGTAAAATCGCAATCTTGATGTCACACTACTTTTGTATGCCGTAATATTTTTGTGGCCTGTACGGTTTTTAGAGTTAGCATATCACTGTCCAAAATATCAATATTTTTTAAATAGATATAATTTTGAAGTGAAGTTCTTCCTTCTTCTGTTTGTCATGCATATGTCTGTGAAGAAGAGCAGCTTTCTGTTTTATGCATGTTCACAAAAAAGTGTATATTTAAACCTTAAAGATATATCAAACTGCATTTTACTTATTGATCAAAATCATTTGCTAGAGGATGCATGTAATTGTATATTAAAGGGTAATTCCACCCAAATACAACATTAACATTATACTTTTTGTATAGTAGTAAATGTCTTATCTGTTGTGCACTTTATTGTTTACTTTACTGTTTATTTTAGTGTTAGAAAATGTCTTGTCTTTTTATTTTATTCTGTCACCGTAGGATAGTGAGAAACGTCCTCTCGATTCCTCTGTATGTCTGGTACATGTGGTTGAATTGACAATAAAAAAACCTTGAACCTTGAACCTTAACCTTATTTAACAGATCAAGGTGCAAGTAATTAAGTCTCTATTTGTAGCAGGCCAAAAAATAATTCTGTACTGAGATATTATAATATAAATATGAAAATTCGATAGAGGTATACATCATTTTGACGTATACCTCTGCCCCATCCTCATTTTTGAAAGACTAGTTTGTCAAGTGGGCATGTAAATTACATAGGCACGTAGGCGGAGCCAGCGAGGGAAGAAATGCTCCATGACCGTCTGTCACTGTTTTGAGTACCGTGGTAGGGACACATCGTAGATCAAGTATAGCTATCATTGCTATTTTATTATAATGTCAGAAAGTTACATTGATAGGCTATGTTATTTCCTAAAGATGTTTTTGGAAAGTAAACCAAACATGACTCGAGTGCTGTCGGTTACAGAGTGGACAAATGATAGCCTACAACCCTAGGTTTCATTCCCTGACACCTTCTGCCTTATTGAATCATCTGGTAAGGAACCATGCCAACTACATTATGATCAATGACCATGAAAAGTAGACTACCATTAATGAGCTGACCATAATCGAACGGTTTCACTTTGAACATTACAGAAGCAAAGTTAACGGCATTAAACAAAGGTGAAAATAGCGTTTTTGAATTTGTTTGCCATACAGTAGCTAGACACACATCAGCTTTTTCCCATTTCTAAAATTGCAATGTTTTAAATATAACCTATTACTAGATTTTGTCATAGGTGGAAGGCTTCTGTTTTGAGCCCCGAATTCCCGAATGCATGGCCGGATCCTGCGCTGAACGTGCTGCCATATAGGACTGCTTCGACATGAAACTTCCTGGTAGCAAACATTTCCATTTCAGTTGGATAAGTGAGGAGTTTTAACCGTTGATGCCACGTGTGTTCTGTATTCAGAGTGCCGAACATTAAACAAGGGCATTGGCTGTTAAAACTGTTGAATTTGGAAATGGTCACATTTTACTTAATCCTCAGTTCCCCGATATTAAATAAGTGTTGTGGTAGACAAAAATGACCATTTAGTTAATTATTGTAATATGTTACTGCTTTTCAATTAGAAATTAGGTATTACTGTCATGCAGAATGGTAATTTCACCAAGCCTCAGAATGCTAATTTAATTCCAAAGGAAAGGTATTATCAGCGGGAAAAGTTATCTTTCGTTCCTTCGACCATTAGGGTCGTCAACCACAAATTAACCTTCCAGGTGTCCGATGCACCGAGACTCTTATGTCAACATTTCTCATGGACATGACCCGCACGTAGTGGCGTAATTCCTCCCTATAAAGGGAGGCCCGTCAATGTGGAAATCCTCTTAGTTTTTCTCGCCGATGCAGAGTAGAGACGTGAGACTGTTTGTGCGAATCCCGAAACGCTTTGTGACTTTGGTCGGGGCAATGATTCTTATCGTCCTCCAAAGGCGGGGATAAGCGCTTGCATGTGATATCCGTTAATAGCTTGGCTATTTTAAGACGGATATTGTTTTCTTAGTTATGCTGCTAGCGCTAAAAACTGCGGTTCTTTACGTTCAGCATGTATATTGGCTGCGGTTAGGCACACGGTGCTACCGCGTTCATTTGGTTCACTCAAGTGTAACATATTCACGCGTTGAACAGGTTTGTATACAGCAAGTACAGGTTTGTATCCTTCTGTATTTTCACTGATTCCAAATCTAACCTGGGCGTGGGTGTACCCCAGTGAGATTTGGTTTCTTACAATCTACAAGCTACGGCTCCGGTGATTGATTCTAAGTCTGTACCGGCTGCGACTGCACCCCAGTAAGATATTTGGTTATCAAGATTGAATCTGGGTGTGGGTGTACCCCAGTGATATTTGGTTTCTTACAATCTACAAGCTACGGCTCCGGTGATTGATTCTAAGTCTGTACTGGCTGCGACTGCACCCCAGTAAGATATTTGGTTATCCAGATTGAATCTGGGCATTGGGTGTACCCCAGTGAAATCTTATTTCTTAGAATCTGCGAGCTACGGCTTTGGTGATTGATTCTAAGTCTGTACTGGCTGTGACTACACCCCAGTAAGACTTTCCCAATCGGTGAGCAGGGACGCTACATCGATTGGTCTGTGTGGCAGAAGTAGCATGTGCGCTGCATTATCTGCCCCGGCTTCCCTTAATCAGGACCACCCGCCACGTTTGCGTCCGTGGGTGCTCTTTTATACTGCTAAGGCATGAGCGCCTTGTGCAGGGAATGTGAGGGAGCCATGGATATAGCTGATGGGCACACCCGGTGCTGCCTGTGCCTCGGCTTAGGGAACCTGCAGGATGTGTTCTCAGACCCCTGCCCATGATGTATGGGTATGTCGCTGGAGAACATGCAGGCCCAATTGGATGCGTTCAAGTCCCACATGCCCCCCTCGGGCAGAACGGCAACCGCGGCAGAGATTGCCCCCAAATGTAAGGGTAATTCCGCCACGAGGGACCTTCACGGAGAAAGGGCAAAGCTGGCAGGGGTAGCAACCTATCCGCAGAAGTCACACAGCTATGCGCTGCAGTGCAACAACTGACGGAGATGCTGGAATACCGTGCGAAAGCAGAAACGGCTCCCCAGCTCCATCCCCAACAGGGGCTCCCAGTAGAGGAGGATTCATACAGGGATCCAAATTTGTACGGGTTTGATGCACTCTCTACAGTGGCATCGAACACCCAGTTTGCTCAGAGTCGGTCTGACACAGGAGACCAATCTGACAGAGGGTCGGTGGGAGGCTCAGGTTCCATTAACAGTTCAGTGGGTGACTCAACCTCTCTAGAAACCATTCTCCGTGCAGCCCTGGCATGCATGGGCTGTGACATGCCTCAGGCCAGCATGATGGAGACATCTAGATTTCACCAACGGGCCCCCCAGCGGGCGAGGTTTGCCATGCCATCATCGAACGATGTCCTGGCAGAGCTAACTAAATGTCAGTCACACCCTGGCATACAATGGGCGCCCAATGACTGTAGGACATTTGCATCCATGTCAGACGCTGGGGTCCATGGGTTAGACCGAATGCCCTCAGTGGAACCCACCATTGCGGCTCTGGTAGTTTCCCCACAGGAAGCGACCTGGGCAGACGCCCGCTGCCCTAAGCCACAATGCAGAGCAACGGATGATCTGCTCCGTAAGGCTTATGATGCAGCTGCCAGGACAGCGTGGGTTGGTAATTCGCTGTCATGGCTGATGCTTGCGCAGTCGCAGACAATGATTGATATGGGGGTCGACACCTCAATCTGTGACGCATCTCTGCAGGCATTCGCATTTATGACACGTGAACTAGGTCGAGTAATGTCCTTGCTCACGATGACTCGGCATCAGGTATGGTTGGTTCAGTTGCCTCTCCTGGACGCCACAAAAAGAACCATCACGGACCTGCTGGTTATTCCCGGCCAGGTTTTCACAGAAGTAGCCAGACAGATGCTTGAGCATTCTGTAGAGGCATTAAGATACAGGGAGTGGCAGATGCCCCCTCACAACACTCTGGTGTTTGTTGGTCCCAACCGATAGCTAGAGGTGAGGCATAACCCTCGTATGGCAGGTGAACTCTCCGTCGTCCGTACACCCGTGTACCGGCATCAGACTCACGACGTGACACTGTGGGTCCATCTGGCGGTCAGGCTAGGGGACGGTGGTCTGACCGTTGCCCCCCAAACCCCCAAACAAGGCCCCAAACTGGCATGAAGCCACAGGGCCGATGGTGGAGTAAGTTCCTGCCAGTCCTTGAATGTGACCCAGTGTCTTTTAAAATGGGCACTTCCCAGGCTTGCCTCTCTTCATGCCGTACACCTACCAGGTGTCCGGAACAGGACAGCAGATATTCTATCTCACCAGGAGATTCGCCCTGGCGAATGGCATCTCCACCCCGAGGTGGTGGAGGAGATATGGCGACGGTTCAGTCAGGCTCAGATAGACCTGTTCACCTCTCAGGAGTCTGCTCATTGCCCTCGGTGGTTCTCGATGAACAAGTATTCGAGTCCTCTGGGGATGGACTTGTTAGCGCACAAATGGCCGGACGGCCTGCTGTACGCTTTTCCACCATTACCACTGGTCAGGACGATCCTGCATAGGGTCAGAACGTGCCACCACAAGCTCTTGCTGGTAGCCCCCAGATGGCTGATGAAACCCTGGTTTCCAACGATCCTCTGCCTTGTTTGCAATCCACCCTGGGAAATCCCGTCCCGGAAGGATCTGCTGTCGCAACAGAGCGGCTCTGTCTGGCACCCTCGACCAGACAAGATGAAGCTCTGGGTATGGCCACTGAGGAACCCGATCCTTTGATAACTGGGTGCAGTTCCCCCGTCCTATGGATGCTACTTAACTCCAGAGCCCCCTCGATGAGGAAGGCCTATGGATATATGTGGAAACTGTTCTGCACATGGTGCTCACGGGAAAGCGTGGACCTCGTACACTGTCCGATTCCTGTATTACTGGATTTTTTACAATCCTTACTTGATAACGGCAAGGCAGCCAGCACACTGAAGGCCTATGCTGCTTCCATATCCAGCAGGCATGTTTGGGTGCGCAGCAAGCCTGCAGGGAGCCATTACCTTGTCAGCCGGTTCCTGAAGGGTGCACTGCCCAGTGGCTGAGACCTAGCTCCCTCCTGGGATCTCCCCTTGGTGTTGCGAGTGCTCAAGGATCAGCCCTATGAGTTGCTCGAGATGACCAGCCTTAAATGGCTTTCTTTTAAGACGGCATTCCTGCTAGCAATGGCGTCAGCTAGGCGTGTTGGTGAGCTCTGTGCTCTCTCAATCAGCACAGAGTGTCTGAAGCGGAGGCCGGCTGACTCAGGATTCTATTAGTCTTAGCAATCGAAAAGAGTTCCCTACATTCATGAGGACAATGCCAAGTGACTCCTTCCAGATAAAGGCTATAGCTCAGCTTATCAAGCACTTAAACTGGATACGTAGGTGGGGGTAATAGGGGCGGATTCTGATTATGCTCGTTTTGCTGTACAACTGTTCCTGGAGGAATCTGCCAGGATTGGTGTGTGTACAGCTTATGTTCACTTCTATCCCCAAGCCATGCTAAAGCAATCTGTCATAAAGCTGTTCCAGACTGTGAAAACATCTTCAGTCAAGTTGATCCTGAGTTTTTCAGGGGAGCCAGATTTGCACGCAATTTTGAGAGAGTGGAAACATTAAAATGTCACAAGGGTGCAGTGTATTGCCAGCGAAGCAGGCCGGCTGACTCAGGAGTCACATTGAGGCCCAATCCATCTTTCTTGCCAAAAATGGTTTTGGCATTTCACCTTAATGGTAACCATGTTCTATGATTTTCGGATGACCGTTAGGGGTCATGGTCACTCGGGACCCTTTAAGGGCGAGAAAAGGGTCAGAGGATTTCCGCATTGACGCACCTCCCTTTATAGGGAGGAATTACGTCACTACGTGCGGGTCATGTAAATGACAAATGTTGACATAAGAGTCTCGATGCATCGGACACCTGGAAGGTTCATTTGTGGTTGACGACCCTAATAGTCATCCGGAATTCATAGAACGTGGTTACCGTCGTAACCGTTCGTTATTCTGTGTGTTTGTCTATTTGTCTGATTGTGTATTATATAAAATTATTTTTTGTTTTTTATGCAGTTGATATTGATTATATTGTGCACTAAAGTGAGATCTGTCTGGAAGAAGCGTCCAAAGGCAGCAGTATTTTTATCTTTTCATAATTACATTGGTTAATCAATGTTTCAATACAATTATGTGAGTGATATTTTATTTAAAATTGAATTCTTTATATTCACTGGCACAGCTGTAATTAGGGTGTAGATATAAAGGTTAAGCACAAAATGAATGGCATAGTTGGTAGCTCTATTTATTGAAAAATACTGGTTGGACAGAGAAAACGTGTGACTTATTCACAGGCCCTTTGGAGTTCACACTGTACGAGCCCAGCTAGTGGAACGTTAACATTTGATCTGACAAAATGAAATGGCCCAATGGGGAAATGAACTGTCATCACAACCAGACTCTGCCTCCTCATTCCCGTGGGTTTCTATATAATAGACATGTCAGTGTCCTCCAAGCCTCAAGTTGTGATGGCGTTCAGCACTACTGAGGTCCTCGGCGTGATGCTGTTCCTTCTGGCAACTACGAACAACAGAATCACAGCTGAAGCCAAGTGCACATTTCAGGGGGAAGAAGACTCTCACAGTTTCTATGAAGAAGGAGATGTTGTCTTGGGAGGTCTATTTCCACTGCATGCTAATCAAATATCAGCTTCACAATCCTATAAGAAGAAACCTCAGGCACCAAGATACAAATTGTAAGTAATACATTTCCTTGTGTGTTTATATGTGTGTACACTGTGTGTATGTATATATTGCAATGTGTATTCATTACTCTACGATTATATTATTCTAATTTTTTAATTATCTATTATCTTCTGTGCTACTGTACACTACCCAATTTAATCACTTTAGACCTTGTAGGTTTATGATTCACAATACTTTTTTTTATTACAAAATAATTGTATTTTATGCCTGTTGGTACTACTCTGCTACTTTAATATTCTTTCATGAATTTGCCTCAGTTTTAGTGTTAGAGCCCTACAGTGGATGCAAACAATGTCTTTTGCTGTCTGGGAAATAAACCAACGCCAGGACCTGCTTCCTTTTATAAAACTGGGTTACCATATTCGAGACAGCTGCGATGACATTCCAGCTTCACTGCGAAGTTCTCTCATTCTTGTGAATGGGCAGCCTGAACAGAACACAAACTACAGCTGCGCAGGGCTGCGCAGACCTGTGTCACCTGTTCTAATCGGCGATGCAGCTTCAGGAGTGACAATGACCCTTCTCAGAACTTTAGGGTCCTTTCAAATCCCAATGGTGAGTTTTCTTTATATTGACTCCATGCAATCGTTTCCTCTGAAGGTCTTTTTTGTTAAATTAAAATGTATTTTCTTTCAGGTGAGCTACTTTGCCTCTTGCAATTGTCTTAGCAATCGAAAAGAGTTCCCTACATTCATGAGGACAATGCCAAGTGACTCCTTCCAGATAAAGGCTATAGCTAAGCTTATCAAGCACTTCAACTGGACATGGGTGGGGGTAATAGGGGCGGATTCTGATTATGCTCGTTTTGCTGTACAACTGTTCCTGGAGGAATCTGCCAGGATCGGTGTGTGTACAGCTTATGTTCACTTCTATCCCCAAGCCATGTCAAAGCAATCTGTCATAAAGCTGCTACACACTGTGAAAACATCTTCAGCCAAGGTGATCCTGAGTTTTTCAGGGGAGCCAGAGTTGCACGCAATTTTGAGAGAGTGGAAACGTCAAAATGTCACAAGGGTGCAGTGGATTGCCAGCGAAGCTTGGTCTACGGGCAATTCTCTGTGGAATGATTTCCATGACCTGTTGATTGGAACATTGGGATTTGGGATACGCAGGGCTGAAATACCGGGCCTGAAATCTTTTCTGACCAGGTTGAAATCCTCTGATGCCCTTGGGTCTGCTCTCCTCGCTGAGTTCTGGGAGGAAACATTTTACTGTAAAATTAACAAGTCCCTGAATACACATGTACATGGCAATTATAATGCCACGCTCAGCAGAAAGCCGTGCAGTGGACTGGAGAACCTGGAAGAGGTGAACTCAGTATATACTGATGATTCCCAGCTCAGAGTGTCCTATAATGTGTACAAGGCTGTGTACCTTATTGCACATGCACTGCAAAACATGAGGACCTGTGTGGAAGGAAACGGCCCCTTTGCCAACGGGGCCTGCGCTGACCCTAAACACTTCCTCCCATGGCAGGTGGGTCACTGCGTTTCTAGTACTGCACTGGAGAACCATTCCCACATGAACACTGAAAAAATAGAACTTGGAGCTAAACGGAGAAAAAAGGGTGCTATGCATCTCAAAAGTAGGGATTGGAATTTAGTGATGCTTAAGCTGTGGTTCCCAGTTTGAGATCGAGAAAACACATATTGCACAGCCTTTTTGTGAGTTACACAAATAGCAATTTGTTGTTGTTATTATGACATTTTAGTAGGTGATTCTCACAGGACATGCCAGTAACCTCTCTCCCCTTTGCTCAGTGTGTTCTCCTTCCTGTGTGCAGCTTTTTCACTACATGAAACAGACCAAGTTCACCGTAATGGGAGAGGAGGTCAGCTTCAATGAAAACGGGGATCCTATTGCATCATATGATCTCGTCAACTGGCACCAGGGCCGTGATGGATCACTACAGTTGGTGAAGGTGGGGTTCTACGATGCCTCTCTGGGCGGAGAGAAGGATTTGTTCATAAATGAATCGGCTATTCGCTTTCAAGGAGGCCAGCAGGTTTGTCCTTTTCCCCTGCTGATGAGGTGCTCTGCCTTCTATATGTTCCTCATCTGGTCCCTCTTACCTTGGACAACCATTTATGGAAATTTGTATTTGGTCAATGGTGGCATACAGCAAGCTGTCCATTTAGCGGACATAAGAATGGCAATTTAGCATACACACACCTTCCTATTTTCAGATGCATGTAATGTTGGTTACTTTTCCTTTTCAAAAAACAATGAATGTGTTATCCAGCATTAAAGCATGAAATTATACAATACAAAGACTCAATACACAGACATTCCGCAGTACTCAGTGCTCAACGCATGTGCCGTGTATTTACTGTGTATATCCACTCTCAGGGCTTTGTGTAAACTGTATTATTTGTGAGTGTGTAGTCACCGCTCTGGGGAGTTTATCCAGTGTATATCTACATTTTGTGGGTCTGTGTGTAAACCAGTATGAGGCCCTTTGGTGCCCTGGCTGCCCTGTATGCTTTTTCTGTTGCCTGTTTACTATTACTCTATTTGTGTGGCCGGCACTCCCCCTCAGGCAACTCCCCAATCAATGTGCACTGAAAGCTGCCAACCAGGTTCCAGGAAGGCCAGTCGCAAGGGACAGCCAGTCTGCTGCTATGACTGTATACCTTGCGCTGAAGGGGAGATCAGCAATGAAACAGGTAATTACACAGCTGAAAACTGTGCAATTGCATCTTCTAAAATAATATTCATGTTTGGTTCTGAGGAATGTGTTCACAAAGGACTAAACTTAAAGCTCATTTCTCTGACATAACCATAAAATGTAGCAATGCCTGCATATTAATACAATGTACAATTAAGTACATTTTAAATACAAATGAACAATATTATACTCCTGTAAAACATCAGATAAATTGCACCTTGTGGGACAATACATATTTGTTAATACTGGAAAACTGAGATTTGTTCTTTTATCATTTTTCTTTTTCCTGTTGACAGACTCTATAGACTGTAGGACATGCTCTGTGGAGACATGGCCCAACCAAGGCAGAAACGAGTGCATTCCCAAAGTCATAGAGTTCCTGTCCTATCACGAATCAATGGGATTCGTTCTCTGTGTTGTCTCTGCTTTTGGTGCCTGTGCCACTGCGGTAGTCTCAGGGGTGCTTGTCACCCACAGAAAAACTCCAGTCGTCCGTGGCAACAACATGGAACTGAGCTTTCTATTGCTACTTTTCCTGGGTATTTGCTTCTTGATTGGGCTGACCTTTATAGGTGAGCCCACAGACTGGTTCTGTATGATCCGATACACTGCTTTTGGAATCAGCTTTGCCCTCTGCATCTCCTGCATTCTCGCCAAGACTGTGGTGGTCTTGATGGCTTTCAGGGCCACACTGCCTGGCAGCAATGTCATGAAGTTGTTTGGGCCAAATAAGCAAAGGGCCAGTGTTCTCCTGTGCACCTCTGTGCAGGTAGTTATCTGCATCATCTGGCTAACCACCAAACCACCCTATGCTGCCCACAATACCAAGTACCAGACTGCCAAGATCATTGTGGAGTGTGCTGTGGGGTCAGAAGTGGGATTCTGGTGTGTGCTTGGGTACATCGGCTTCTTAGCATGCTTATGTTTTCTTATGGCTTTTCTGGCCAGGAAACTGCCTGACAATTTCAACGAAGCAAAGTTCATCACTTTCAGCATGCTCATTTTTTTTGCTGTTTGGATCACCTTCATCCCGGTGTATGTGAGCACATCAGGAAAGTACACTGTAGCTGTCCACATCTTTGCCATCCTCGCCTCTGCTTTTGGCCTCTTGATCTGTATATTTGCCCCAAAGTGCTACATTGTCCTGTTGAAACCTGAGAAAAACACCAGAAAACAAATGATGATGAAAAAGTAAAATGTAAAGAAGAAAAGCATGCAAAATAAAATGTGTTTGTTAATCATATTTAAAAATATAATCATTACTATCTTAGAGATTTTTATTGGCTGTAATTGTTGTATAATGCATTACAAATGCTGGTTTTCATTTCAAGCACAATTTCCATTCCTGAAGTGAATTAACAAGCCGTTAATTATTCGTTATGGACACTTTCATTGTTTAATGAGTTAATAATTATTTACTGTCTTAGTCATAATATTTCAGAAATTGGTATGCATGCTGCATATCTCATAACAAATGTGCTGTGTTGGGAATTAGTCCTTTTGAAAGAGGTTGATAAAACAACAGGTGAGATTAGTCCAACAGGTGAGATTAGTCGAGAATCCAAGAAACCTGCTCACTGAAGCTAAACAATTCGGCAACACATCAAACCTGCATTGTCTTAAAATAATGACAAAAGCAAGCATGCACACACACACACACACACATATATATATATATATACTTAATATTTATTCATATAAGTCTAACCACTGTATTTGTGAGTATAATTTATTTTATTATATGTTGAAAAGTGTTGCTGGTAAATACAAGTATACAACTGGTTGGATGTTGGTGACATCTTGAAGGGCCTGATTAAATAAATGATAACATTTGCAAACAATTATTGTAATGGTGTGTTGGTTAAATGTGGGGGTATGTGATATGTGAAGGGTATTGGCTACTGAGGATCTCACATTAAAAATTCCTGCCCTACTCTGCATGTGGGCTAGCATTGAGGAAACCGCAAGAGCTTCTCCAATGGTTTGAGCTGCCTCTGAATTTGAATTTTGTAAATCTGAATTTGTATATTAGGGGCCAGATTCATAGTTGAGAAGCTGTATGCAAATGGGACGTACTCCCGAAATTCCTCGTAGCTTAAGTGTGACCATAGACTACGCCACCTTGGGTATTTTGCCCAAGGACATAGTTTTAAAACCTTAATGGTGTGCACTTATATAAGGGTTCCCACACAGATCTCTTCAATTAAATGAAGAAAAAGGAGCAAGAGACGTGTATTCAGAGTCCACAATAATCACTTTATTTAACAAGGCAATATTTGGAATTTACACATTTAAATGCTCTGTAGCAAGATGCAACTAGAGAGCTTATAAAATTGGAGATACGTATAGAAGACACCAAATAGGAAACAACACTACCTGAGGCTGGAGAGAAAGACTGCCAAATGGGGGAGCTACTACACTGGGCTCCTTGGATACTACGTGCCCATGCTCTGCAATACACACACAGCAAATTAGTGCATAAATGGTGCCTACACAGTGCAGTATAATATATTTACCATTACCACACAGCATGCAGTGATCAGGATGTCCAATCTAGGCTAACTACTCCCCACAAAGACAGGCTGTAACTCTCCAGTCTTCTAAATAGCGCATTTAGTGTCCATTAACTAGGGAATAAATGAAGGAAGTTTATTATAACGGATAATGATTTAAAACATGTAGCCAGCTACATACATTAGTTGGTTTACCACAGAGTGGCCGAGGCCAAAATCAAATGCACAATGCGCATGCGCCCGGCCCAGAACAAAGAAAGCAGTAGGCACTGGTTGCGATTGTAAACTACTCGTCCCAGATGCACTTGGTAAAAACTACATGAATACCATAATTGCGTTAGCTACGCCCAGAACGAACACTGACAATGAAAATGATCAAAAATAAAAGAAGTTTGTAGCCAGTTAACAGTTAGGGTAGCTATGCTACGCACTAACGAATAGCCTATATTAAAAGATAGTTCCAAAACACATTAACCCCTTGGGAAGAGCTAGGGTACGCAAAACAGCAGTTGACAAATCTCTTTCGACTGGTCCCGTAATCAGCCAAGGGTTGCACAAACCACTCCAACCTCGCAACAATGCCAGTAAATCACATGAACAGGAAAAACACGCCCTTCCCACCCCCAGTAACACCAGTGTATTTATACGCTGCTTAATTGGTAGGAGTACTGACGTTTTATGCCGCCTTATGGAACGCAGATTGGCCCAAAACCTGTATTTCGACGTCCGTGTTAAGACGTCCATTTTGAACGTCTACGTCTTAAGACATCAGAAAATACCGTGTTAACACGTCCATTTTGAACGTCTTAAGACGTTTAAAATTGGGTGCTACCACTTCATCAGTTTCTGGTGAATTTGCAAGAGAGAAAACAATTCCCCACTCAACCTACCTTGTATGAATTGAGGTTAAGAAATAATATTGATTGAATTGGGCTTAAGAAATGATATTGATTTACGGTGACATTATTAACATCTGCATTTTTTGTAGGCTACTGGTTACTTATTGAGAAAAACTGTAGCTTGTATACAATATCATAGCTACTTGACATATTCATCTAATGTATTGTGTTCGCCTAAGTGCCCACTAGATGGAAGTATTAGAGCACAAATGGCAACCTGTTGAATTTTGAGTAGACTGGGGGAAAAGAAAGAATTTGGTGTTCTGCAAGCCAACTGGTTAAGATCCTTTCTGATTAATGGCGAAATGTTTAGTGCAGCCAAGGGGTATTTTTTTATGTAATGGTGGAGTGAATTATATTTTACATTGTGGCTATTATGTTACATTGTGGCTATAAATGTTCAAATCCTCACTGTGACCACCTCTTGTGATTTTATTCATTAAAGCAGGCTATTATTGGACAAAGTTTCACTGTCGCCATGATTCCTTCCTTTCCCATGTCCTAAATGCATAAGGGTGATAACCTAGTTAGCCTACTATTTTTCTGTTTTCCTTCAGTAATTGTCCCTATAATTAGGCTACAACACACAGTTTTTTCTTTAGACAACGTGTGCATTACACACACACATTTGAGTATTTTTGTTGTATTCCTTGTTATTTAAATCTAAAATAGAAACTTTCCATAATTTGTAGATACTAATCCCTTTGTTGAATATTGGTAACAATCGCATTCGTTTAGGCTATCATCTTTTCCTGTTGTGGTGAATAGCATGAGCTGTCCAGATTATTGAAATAATTTGATTCAAAACACTAGTTTTTTCGCTCAACTCCGCTCACACTATGCATTTGCTATGCAAATAAAGTTTGAGCATAATATTTTTTAACTCAAAATCACTCTTTAATGAATGCGGAGGAGACCATTCATCATTAATTTACAACCTCTCTAAATGCATATCTGTCTGCAAGGTGCAGGTATTAAGAATACACTCTCCATGCTGTATGGTTGGTGTCTGCACTCATCCCCGTTCCCCAGTAGAGGTGCGTAACTTTCTCCCTTTAATTACCCAGATAGCAAGCGAACGTTGAATCGACGTAGATTAAATGTGGAATTCCGATGTGGATTCAACATCAATTTGCTCATCGAGATCACGTTGAATCAACGTCAGAATACCGACAAATATTGAATAATCATCAAAATTGGTTATTTTTTCGCCCACAGTACACTCACTGCAATGAAGTTTTTTTTTTAATCCATTTTATGTGTTCAGCTGGCAAAGCAATTTATGACGTTAGGCGAATTATTTAGGTTACAGTTACGACTGACATTATCGGCTACTAACTAGTTCAGTTAGCTAATGGAGTGAGTCAGTGATGGCGACAAACATTACAACCTTTAAATATCATGTTAATATTTAACCTTGATTATTCAATATTTGTCGGTATTCTGACATTGATGCAACGTGATCTCGATGAGCAAATTGATGTTGAATCAACGTCGGAATTCCACATTTAATCTACGTCGATTCAACGTTCGCTTGCTATCTGGGTAATGAGACTGAATAGTTTGGCATGCTCGGCTTGTCTTGTCGGCTGGAAGACCAAATGTTGGTATGTACTAATTAAATCCCTGACTAGAGTCACTTCTATTTTTATGCGCAGTTTAAGTTTTGAGAAATGCCCATGTAGTTGGCCAATGTTGATAATGCACTAACCCAAAAGGGCTGGAGCACTGTACATTTAAATATAAGCCATGGTTCTCTACCTTTTTCTAAACTGTCAAATGGACTGTCCCAAATACTACGTAGCCCAAACGTAGAGCCCACATGACCACAACGTAGGCATACGTACAGCCCAACGCAGCCCCTACGTAAAAAAAGGGGTGGGTAAATCTCTGGTTACGCAGCCCCTACGTCAAAAAGGGGTGGGTATGTTGACGCCAACCAATAGCATGGAAGTCTTAATGGTCCAAACGCCTTAAGACATTCAAAATGGACGTCTTAAGCACAAATTTGACGTCTTAAGACGGTCAAATTTGACGTCTTAACGCGGACGTCGAACTACAGGTGTATAATCGGCGTTCCATACCGCCTCTCGTCTCACTACGAACACGTAAAGCAGGAAATACGGATACATAGGCTACGTTCCTCGTCCCGCCCACATAATCTAAACACAACACTCCAGGAAGTGCAAACATGCATGTTCTTTATCACATAAGCTATTTGCGATTCAGACATTTGACTTATCCGCTTTACGCGCGTGGGGTGGAGATTTGATGAAAAGGACGTGTCCGCAAGATACGCGTATTCAGAGTTTAAACTTAATAATTCTTTTCCGCGCAACTTTGTTCGAAAAAAAGGTTGCTTATGTCTAGCGCCGCCAATAGATGATTATGAAAAATACAGCATCTTTCGCAAAAATGGATATTAGAATGAGTGCATGTTCTTTGAAAATAAAATAATATTTTCCTTTGCCTAGCCTACTTAAAATGATCAAAGAGCTGTCATAAAAAGAAAAATGTGTAAAAGTAGGCTATGATTGACCGTCTGGTATATCATATACCAGACCAATATTATATGGATTAATTGATAGACAGAACAACTACGATGCACAAAGGTAGGTTATTAAAGGCAACGTCACTGACACGTTGAAAATGTATACCTCTGCACACATTTTTTTAGTAGAAAGCTGGCAACCCAGGGGGCAGGTACAAGAAACAGGTCATTAGAATATCATGCCCTGTGCCACCCACATTTTGACAAACGCACTCGCGTAGGCGTAGTGCAGGTTAGAATACGGCGTATCTCATCCCGCGTTAAATCTGCGCAGGAGAGGCACTTAAGCGCATGACTTAAGTTGGCCATCTCTGAATCCGGGCCAAAGTTTTGAAATTTCATTTGATTACATTGAAGTTGTATTTTATAATTTGAATTTGTATGTAAGGTTTTAAAACTGAATCCTGGGATTTGAATCTGAATATCAAAAGCTTGACCTTCTATAGATCCCCTTGAGATTTATGGAAGACCAAATGTGACAAAATTAAATGAATAAATAAGCAATGAAATATACACTGCCTGGCCAAAAAAAAAGTTGCACATTCTAATATTTCATTGGACTGCCTTTAGCTTTGATTACGGCGCGCATTCGTCATGGAATTGTTTCGACAACCTAATGCAACGTCACACCATTTATTTCCGTCCAGAGTTGCATTCATTTTTGGCCGAGATCTTGTATTGACGACGGGAGAGTCGAATCATTCCGTAAAGTCTTCTCCAGCACATCCCAAAGACTTTCAATGGGGTTAAGGTCAGGATTCTGGTGGCCAATTCATGTGTGAAAATGATTCCTCATGCTCCCTGAACCGCTCTTTTCACAATTTGAGCCCGATGAATCATGGCATTCTCGTCCTGGAATATGTCCATCGATGGGATAACCTGGTCATTCAGTACATTCTGGTACTCAGCTGACTCCATTTTATTGCTGCATAATGTTTCTGAGCCTAGACCTGACCAATTGAAGCAACCCCAGATTATAACACTGCCTCCAGAGGCTTGTACAGTGGACACCATGCATGACGGGTGCAATGGCGACTTTTTTTTTGGCCAGGAATAATAATGAAATGAATAAATAAGCAATGCAATAAATAAATAAATAAGTAATGAAAAATCTAGTTATTATTTTATTTACTTCATGGTGTAATTATTTCCACTCATATTTATTTCAAGGGCCGTACACTCGTTGTGCTCTCCGTGTCTGTTTCTGGAGACCCACTCACCCAATGAGTACACACACAGTCACACCTTCCCCAAACCCATACCCTTCTCCTTCTGCAGGCACGCTCCTCACAGCTAGATTGACAGTGACTGACAGCAGCACCTCCGACAGCAGCAGCTATAACGTTTATTGTTGTTGAAGGTCAGAGAAACTTTGAAGTTGCTAATTATTCATCACTGGCTAGCTAGCTAACTTTATAAATTTATAGAACATCACACACAGTGACATACAGTTTCAGATTGGGAAGGACGGTAGATGAATGAATAGTTTGGGTGAATTTTCTCGTGTTACATAGCTCATCCATAGACACTCTAAATTCTTAATATGATGTAGATCGAAGTAAAGTTAACAAGCTCGCTAGTTGTCAGCAAAGTCAAGTAATTGTTTGACTGGCTAACCCATTAGCTAGCTAGTTTGGAGGGAATTCACTTGCTGGTTAGCTATCAATAACTTAGCTAGTTGGAACTTTTGTGAAAATATGTATTTAGTGTGCTTGCTTAGTGAGGTTACTTGGTGGATTATCAGATGGCTAACACTAAATTATAGTATTTTGTGCAAGCTACTTGGCTAAAGTTGAACATGACCATTAAAACAGTGTAACTTGGCTCGCTATCACTCGATTTCATGAAAATGTTTGCAGAGAAATGTGGTTTGCGAACATAACTTGTAATCCTATTTACATTGTCCCACTCAAGGCAATTTTCGCCTAGATTTTACTAGTCTCGTTTCAGTGTCAATATCTCAAAAACTATTGACTACACGTCCATGGTTGAAAGTTTGAAATAAAGAAGAGGCTTGTACCATTCAGGAATTTGCAACAGAATAAATTTATGCCAGAATGGTCATAGTTTATGCATAATAGGCCTACACATAAAAATTTTAAAAGGCAATGTTCTTATATAAGTAAAAAAATATGTAAAAAGGAATGTTTTTATGCAACAACAGCAACAGATGAGAAACACAAGTGTGATGATAGTCACTGTTGAAATGGAGATGGCTAAACACACGCACAATGGCGAAATTAAATAAAATTAAATCTTCAAGATTCATGAGAAAACAGTTGTAGCTTCAAAACCAGGTGGGATATTTGGTACTTTAAGCATGTATATATCAAATATTTTGTTGAAAATTGTTTTTATCATATTCTTTTATATTTCTACTACTTACTTTTTGTTTACTATTTTAGCTTTATATAGTGTATATTAACTTTGTCGTGCATGAGAGATCTATCTGGAAGAATCATGCAAGGGTATCAGTAATCTTTTATCTATTGATAATTACATTGGTGTATCAATATTGCAGATTTGTGCATACAATTATTTGGGTGATTTTTAAAAATTTAAAATAGTATATTATATAAATGTATGTTGGAATGACTGTAATTACGGTGTATATATAGGCTAAAGGGTTAACACTAAATTAATGCAGCCTGTAGCTGGATTTACTGAATAATACTGATTGGACGGAGAAAGAGTTTGACTTCATCACATGCCCTTTGGAACGCATAATGTACCAGCACAGCAAGCGGAACATAAACATATGATCTGACAGGATTAAATGGCCCAATGGGTAAAACTAATCACAATCAGACTCTGCCTTCTCATTCCTCTGGGTTTCGATATAACAGACATCTCGGAGCCTTGCAAACCTTTAGTTGTGATGGCGTTCAGCATTACTGAGGTCCTCAGTGTGATGCTCTTTCTTCTGGCAGCTACGAATAACAGAATCACAGCTCAAGCCAAGTGTATATTTCAGGGGGAAGAAGACTCTCACAGTTTCTATGAAGAAGGAGATATTGTTTTGGGTGGTCTATTTCCACTGCATGCTAATCAAATATCAGCTTCACAATCCTATAAGAAGAGACCTAAGCCACCCAGTTTCAAATTGTAAGTAACACATTTCCTTCTTTATGTGTGTGTATACTGAAATTTATATTATTTTAATGTTTGAATTATTTATTATCCTGTCCGCTACTGTGCATTGCCCTTCAAAGCAAATTTGATTAAAATAGTCTTTTTTAAATTATCAATACATTTCAAATCATGATAAATCAATTAAATGAATTTGGACGTTGTAGGTTTATGGTGCACAATAAGTAGGCCTAATTGTAGCAACTGCCATTGGTACTACTATGTCTGTGACTTGCTTAATGTTCTTAACAGTTCATGAATTTGTCTCAGTTTTAGTGTTACAGCCCTACAGTGGGTGCAAACAATGTCTTTTGCTGTCTGGGAAATAAACCAACGCCAGGACCTGCTTCCTTTTATAAAACTGGGATACCATATTCGAGACAGCTGCGATGACATTCCAGCTTCACTGCGAAGTTCTCTCATTCTTGTGAATGGGCAGCCTGAACAGAACACAAACTACAGCTGTGCAGGGCTGCGCAGACCTGTGTCACCTGTTATAATCGGCGATGCAGCTTCAGGAGTGACAATGACCCTTCTCAGAACTTTAGGGTCCTTTCAAATTCCAATGGTGAGTTTTCTTTATATTGACTCCATGCAATGATTTCCTCTGAAGGTCGTTTTTGTTAAATTAAAATACATTTTCTTTCAGGTGAGCTACTTTGCCTCTTGCAATTGTCTTAGCAATCGAAAAGAGTTCCCTACATTCATGAGGACAATGCCAAGTGACTCCTTCCAGATAAAGGCTATAGCTAAGCTTATCAAGCACTTCAACTGGACATGGGTGGGGGTAATAGGGGCGGATTCTGACTATGCTCGTTTTGCTGTACAACTGTTCCTGGAGGAATCTGCCAGGATTGGTGTGTGTACAGCTTATGTTCACTTCTATCCCCAATCCGTGTCAAAGCAATCTGTCATAAAGCTGCTACACACTGTGAAAACATCTTCAGCCAAGGTGATCCTGAGTTTTTCAGGGGAGCCAGATTTGCACACAATTTTGAGAGAGTGGAAACGTCAAAATATCACAAGGGTGCAGTGGATTGCCAGTGAAGCTTGGTCTACAGGCAGTTCTCTGTGGAATGATTTCCATGACCTGTTGATCGGAACATTGGGATTTGGGATACGCAGGGCTGAAATACCGGGCCTGAAATCTTTTCTGACCAGGTTGAAATCCTCTGATGCCCTTGGGTCTGCTCTCCTCGCTGAGTTCTGGGAGGAAACATTTAACTGTAAAATTAACGGGTCCCTGAATACACATGTACATGGCAATTATAATGCCACGCTCAGCAGAAAGCTGTGCAGTGGACTGGAGAACCTGGAAGAGGTGAACTCAGTATATACTGATGATTCCCAGCTCAGAGTGTCCTATAATGTGTACAAGGCTGTGTACCTTATTGCACATGCACTGCAAAACATGAGGACCTGTGTGGATGGAAACGGCCCCTTTGCCAACGGGGCCTGCGCTGACCCTAAACACTTCCTCCCATGGCAGGTGGGTCACTGCGTTTCTAGTACTGCACTGGAGCACCACTCCCACATGAACACTGGAAAAATAGAACTTGGAGCTAAACTGAGAAAAAAGGGTGTTATGCATCTCAAAAGTAGGGATTGGAATTTAGTGATGGTTAAGCTGTGGTTCCCAGTTTGAGACACATATTGCACAGCCTTTTTGTGAGTTACACAAATAGCAATTTGTTGTTGTTATTATGACGTTTTAGTAGGTGATTCTCACAGGACATGCCAGTAACCTCTCTCCCCTTTGCTCAGTGTGTTCTCCTTCCTGTGTGCAGCTTTTTCACTACATGAAACAGACCAGCTTCACCATAATGGGAGAGGAGGTCAGCTTCAATGAAAACGGGGATCCTATTGCATCATATGATCTCGTCAACTGGCACCAGGGCCGTGATGGATCACTGCAGTTGGTGAAGGTGGGGTTCTACGATGCCTCTCTGGGCGGAGAGAAGGATTTGTTCATAAATGAATCGGCTATTCGCTTTCAAGGAGGCCAGCAGGTTTGTCCTTTTCCCCTGCTGATGAGGTGCTCTGCCTTCTATATGTTCCTCATCTGGTCCCTCATCCCTTGGACAACCATTTATGGAAATTTTAATTTGGTCAATGTTGGCATACACCAGGCTATGCATTTGGCAGACATAAGAATGGCAATTTAGCATGCACACACACACATGCAGACACACTCCTTTCTAAATTCAGACGTGCAGACTGTAATGACGGTTACATTTTTTTCTCACAAAACACGGAATGTGTTATCGACCAGATACATTAATCATTTGTGATTTTTATTTGGGAAGTAGAGACAAAACAGTGTTTACAATTTTCTGAAATAATATGTACATCATAGAATGACTCCAAGTTGCGTTGACTGCATTTCCTTTAAAACCTTTCAAGTAGAGTCAGAAAATGTTTCAGACTGTTAATCTAATTTATTATTTTGCAGTGTTAAGTGCTCAGTGTACTTGCTGTGTATTCAATATTTTATGTTGTGTATTTACTGTGTATATCCACTCTCAGGGCTTGATGTTAACTGTATTATTTGTGAGTGTGTAGTCACCGCTCTGGGGAGTTTATCCAGTGTATATCTACATTTTGTGGGTCTGTGTGTAAACCAGTATGAGGCCCTTTGGTGCCCTGGCTGCCCTGTATGCTTTTTCTGTTGCCTGTTTACTATTACTCTATTTGTGTGGCCGGCACTCCCCCTCAGGCAACTCCCCAATCAATGTGCACTGAAAGCTGCCAACCAGGTTCCAGGAAGGCCAGTCGCAAGGGACAGCCAGTCTGCTGCTATGACTGTATACCTTGCGCTGAAGGGGAGATCAGCAATGAAACGGGTAATTACACAGCTGAAAACTGTGCAATTGCATCTTCTAAAATAATATTCATGTTTGGTTCTGAGGAATGTGTTCACAAAGGACTAAACTTAAAGCTCATTTCTCTGACATAACCATAAAATGTAGCAATGCCTGCATATTAATACAATGTACAATTAAGTACATTTTAAATACAAATGAACAATATTATACTCCTGTAAAACATCAGATAAATTGCACCTTGTGGGACAATACATATTTGTTAATACTGGAAAACTGAGATTTGTTCTTTTATCATTTTTCTTTTTCCTGTTGACAGACTCTATAGACTGTAGGACATGCTCTGTGGAGACATGGCCCAACCAAGGCAGAAACGAGTGCATTCCCAAAGTCATAGAGTTCCTGTCCTATCACGAATCAATGGGATTCGTTCTCTGTGTTGTCTCTGCTTTTGGTGCCTGTGCCACTGCGGTAGTCTCAGGGGTGCTTGTCACCCACAGAAAAACTCCAGTCGTCCGTGGCAACAACATGGAACTGAGCTTTCTATTGCTACTTTTCCTGGGTATTTGCTTCTTGATTGGGCTGACCTTTATAGGTGAGCCCACAGACTGGTTCTGTATGATCCGATACACTGCTTTTGGAATCAGCTTTGCCCTCTGCATCTCCTGCATTCTCTCCAAGACTGTGGTGGTCTTGATGGCTTTCAGGGCCACACTGCCTGGCAGCAATGTCATGAAGTTGTTTGGGCCAAATAAGCAAAGGGCCAGTGTTCTCCTGTGCACCTCTGTGCAGGTAGTTATCTGCATCATCTGGCTAACCACCAAACCACCCTATGCTGCCCACAATACCAAGTACCAGACTGCCAAGATCATTGTGGAGTGTGCTGTGGGGTCAGAAGTGGGATTCTGGTGTGTGCTTGGGTACATCGGCTTCTTAGCATGCTTATGTTTTCTTATGGCTTTTCTGGCCAGGAAACTGCCTGACAATTTCAACGAAGCAAAGTTCATCACTTTCAGCATGCTCATTTTTTTTGCTGTTTGGATCACCTTCATCCCGGTGTATGTGAGCACATCAGGAAAGTACACTGTAGCTGTCCACATCTTTGCCATCCTCGCCTCTGCTTTTGGCCTCTTGATCTGTATATTTGTACCAAAGTGCTACATTGTCCTGCTAAAACCTGAGAAAAACACCAGAAAACAAATGATGATGAAAAAGTAAAATAATAGTGTAACAACTGCAAGTAATATAAAATGTCCCCGTTAATATTTTTGTTAAAATATATGTATTAGTATCTTAGGTTATTAGTATCTTATCTGAAATTGTTGTATAATGCACCACAGGAGTTATCAAACTCAGGAAATGGTTGGTTTTCATTTACACCATAATTGCAAATTCCAGAAGTATAATTAACAAGCTGTTAATTATACTTCTGGAATTTGCAAGCTGTTAATTAAACTTCATGGATACTTTTAATGTGTAATGAATGCATAATTATTTATATATATGAGTTAATAATTATTTCGCAGGGCTTTTGCATAAAAATGGCAGGGAATAGAGAGGGCGGGGATCTAGACGTGGGTATATATCCTACAAACAGGAAAAATACTTTGCATTTATTGTACAAACCCCAATTTCAAAAAGGTTGGGACAGTATGTAAAATGCACATAAAAGCAGAAAGCAGTGATTTTTAAATTCTCTTTTACGTATATTTAATTGAAAACAGTACAAACAAAATATATTTAATGTTTTACCTGATCAACTTTATTGATTTTTGTAAATATAAGCTAATTCCAAATTTGATCCCTGCAACACGTTCCAAAAAAGTTGGGACAGGGGCAAAAAAAAGACACATATTTGGAGCATTCCACAGGTAAACAGGTGATGCTATCATGACTGGGTATAAAGGATATCAAAAGACTGTTGATATCTTATTTTCAGGTACTCTTACAAGCGATACTATAACCTCTCTGCATTTTGAATGGATCTCTATGGGAATTGGGGGGTGGGACTAGATTAAGTTGTAAATTACACTGGAATAGTATGGAACCCATGGTTGGCTAAATAGCAATGTCATGAAGGGTCTGAGGTATTAAACTCAGTAGATATGTAGTAGACATGGATGTATCACTTGAAGGGCATTTTCTCCTGACTTATTTTTGAGTCAGGAAAAACAACCCTTAAAGTGCTCCATCCATATCTACTGCATATCTGGCAGCAGAGTGATGGTTTGAGTCTCGTTTGATACCTCAGACCCTTGATGACTTACAGCCATTTAGCCAACCATGGATTCCATACTATTCCCGTGTAATTTACACCTTAATCTAGTCCCACCCCCCAATTCCCATAGAGATCCATTCAAATGCAGAGAGGTTATAGTATCGCTTGTAAGATATTTTGATCTTTTGATATCCTTTTATACCCAGTCATGATAGTATCACCTGTTTACCTATGGAATGTTCCAAACAGGTGTTTTTTGAACTTCCCAGTCTTTTTTTTGCCCCTGTCCCAACTTTTTTTGATCCCAATATTTTCTTTGTACTGTTTTCAGTTAAATATGTCTAAAAGAGAATTTACAAATCACTGTCCCAACTTTTTATTGGGGTTTGTATATTGTCTTTTTTTAATAATGTTAATTTCTGTATTTCTTTGTTTTTAATTGTTTATGGCTGTTCTTATACTGCACTGTGGTTCTGTATTTTTTCTTACACCAATGAGAAAAATGACAATAAATGCAGTTGGGCAGTTTCATGCTCCTTCTACCCAACCACATCAATCGAAACGGGGTGGAGGAAAAAGTATCAAGATGGTTGGATCCTGTCCCTGTTATGCCTGCAGTGTCAACTATGGGCATATGTACAGCATTTGCCACTTGCACAAGGTAATCAATAACTTGGGGCATACATTTACTCTCATTGTATGTATAGCGATAAGAACGTATTTCTAACTCAATTCCATTGACATCTGCACTCGTTAGCTATTTCCTATATGGCTAACGAAGGAGATGTGTTGACTAACGCATCAAAAGCAATGCTGATGTGGACAATATGTAATATTTTGTTTGAACTGGCTTTACATTGTACTGTGTCTCACATCTTGCATCAATGTTTCAGTGCCAGTGGGTAATGTATGGCATTGTAATCTACTTGTCATCAAAGATTATGAAATGCATCACCGTTTTGCGAGTAAAATACTAAAATCTAATCCCTCTCTAATTATATTAGAATAATTTGAAAAGATCTAGACTACGCACTGTAGGCTACAAAACTAAATAGCTAGGCTAGGCTCAGTTCTAATTGTGCTTATCAATATTCTGAAGTTCAATCGATTGTGTTGTATCATTGTAGTGATCAATGGTGTTTATGAATAAAGACACCTTTTGGTGAATGGATTAACTTGTATTTCTGATTGTCGTTTATTCACATATGATGTTGTCCAAATGCACAATTGAATTATTGATTACTGACAATGAGTATAATATCAATGGATAATGTTGCAAGGTGAAATAACTTGTTAACTTTATTTGGTCATTTAAATGTACAAATACATTTTCTGCATGGGCTATTTCAGTATAAAGTGGATTAAAAGTTAAATTAAAAATTAAAAAGAGATGGCAAGAAGAATGGATCAGGGAAAGTAAGTATCATTATATCTTTAGAATTAATATGTTGGTTGGTGGGGGATATAGGAAGGAGGGAAATGTTATCACTAGACTAAGGTTGAGACACACAGATCTAAATGGTACTCTTCTTGATTAATAAGCAGGTAGATGTGATTGTTTTGTGGAACAATAAACGGTAATCCATATTTTACAGACAGTCGATGCATTAAAAACAGAGAGACTACATGATAGGGGGCAGAAAATATTTGAAACATAATTTTGAAACTACCACCAGGAGATAAATATATTATATTTCTGTGAGAGTATTTAAAATAAACATGATAGACAGAATTGAAAGGGTTTTCCCCTTTTCTTTAATATTGACAATAGTATAGATTCCTAGTCTTTAATACTGACGATATTATAGATTCCTAGTCTTTAATATTCACGATATTATAGATTCCTAGTCTTTAATATTCACAATATTATAGATTCCTAATCTTTAATATTGACGATATTATAGATTACAGACCAGTGTGGCAGTAAATGCAACATTGAAGTTTTCTGCCAAACTCAATAAAGTAAAGAAGAAGAAAAAGAATGCCCTGTCCTGTTTTAGGAGACTCAAGGCTGGATTTACTAAAGGATAGCGACTGCCTTTCCGACGCAAAAGTAGTCGGTACAAGGTAGTGAGTGCAATATCTATGTCGGATTTAGTAAATGCCACATTTACTAAATGTCGCAATGGGTCAAAATAGCTATTAGGATGTAATTTGCACTCTGCAACTTTTCATGCATCGTTAAATGTGTTCATACATATGTATACTGGGAGTGAACACACTAAGGTGGAGATAATGTAAATTAGGCCAATTAAGTATTCTGATTTACTAAAGCATGCGTTAATTGCAATTCTCCTCTTTGCATGGGAATTTTTAGAACTCCTGAAAGCAGGTTATAATTCTTCTGCCCTGATAAAGCCTCACACACAGGATGCTGGAGAAGGGTGCCGGGCTGTATATGCACGTCCTTGGCAGAACGAATACATGCATAACTCTAATGCATAGCACTCGAAAAGGAGACTGAATTTAAAATGTTTCACACATGTTTCTACGATTCACTTCTCATTTATTTTGAGATATACACTGCCTGGCCAAAATAAAAGTCGCCGTTGCACCTGTCACGCATAGTGCCCACTGTACAAGCCTCTGTGGAGGCAGTGTTATGATCTGGGGTTGCTTCAATTGGTCAGGTCTAGGCTCAGCAACGTTATGCAGCAATAAAATTAAGTCAGCTGAGTACCTGTATGTACTGAATGACCAGGTTATCCCTTCAATGGACATATTCCAGGACGACAATGCCAAGATTCATCGGGCTAAAATTGTGAAAGAGTGGTTCAGGGAGCATGAGGAATCATTTTCACACATGAATTGGCCACCAGAGTCCTGACATTAACCCCATTGAAAGTCTTTGGGATGTGCTGGAGAAGACTTTACGAAGTGGTTAGACTCTCCCGTCATCAATACAAGATCTCGGCCAAAAATTAATGCAACTCTGGATGGAAATAAATGTTGTGACATTGCATAAGGTTGCCGAAACAATGCCACGACGAATGCACACTGTAATCAAAGCTAAAGGCGGTCCAACAAAATATTAGAGTATGCAACTTTTTTTTTGGCCAGGCAGTGTAATATAATAATATATGAAAAATAAATTGTAATATTTGCTTTATTGAAAGGACGCAAGACTTCTATTGCAGTCATCACCTAGCAGTTAGTATAAAAAACACACTTTTAAATGTAAACAATTATTGTGCCTACGCATTCAGTAGGTATAATGAATTGTGAATACAGTTGTGCTTTCAGACGCTCTGTGGCCTTCTCCCATCACAAGTTAATCCGTGTCTATTCCTCCCACCTCCACGGCTTGCTCATTTTGCAGGGATTTTTCCACCTGTTATTCTATCTCTGCTAATATTCTTTTCCTTAGTTGGCCCACCACCTGTGTTTTTAGCCCACATGTAGGAAACTTTTTCTAAAATCACACAATCTTTTCTTTACAACTGTTCATTAATTAATTTTGTATGTGATGTCATTCCAAAATGTTCTCCTCTCCGTTGGTGTGGTATATACTGTAATACGGCGTTGTGTACCTTGTAAAGTTTTTTTTTCTTCTTGTGGTTATCTCGCTACTTGTGCCTGGTTGCTACGTATCCATTTCTTAGCGACGTAATCTGGAAGGGTCCTTGTTTCTGAACAGGTGTAATCAACAAAAAACTAGGGGGCATTACATTTCAGGTTGTTCATATAGAGAAAGGAAATATGAAGAATTCTCCAGTAATGAAGCAATGTAACAGTGTGACCTTCAGTCGTCAAAGGTCAAAACAATACATGAATGAATGAAAGAACAAACTTTAACATGGACATGTTGAATGCTGATTTTGCTCATTATATTAAGAAGTTTCTTTCAATTTCTTTGACCATAGTGCAGGGGCCATCTTAAATCATTTTGATGTATGAGGATGGGACTTGTAGACAGGTGCGAGCATGCACGTGCATATGCACTCATGTGTGTCTGTGTGTGGTTCAGGTAGCACATTCCTGTGGGGCTTAGCTCCTGAGAAAAGAGAGGGCAGGTGGTGTGCAGTGTGTTAGTGAAAGCACAGGGGCCTCTTCTTACACAGCTTAGAGAGTAGTACATGATTCATGCAGTGGCAGCTCACTGGCAGGTCAGTGGAAAGGAGTTACTTCCTCTTGCATATTGCATATCTCATTGTCATCATGTACTTGATGCTTTTTTTCTTTAAATTTTATTCTATTTAGTATAACAAAGCTTGTGTGGTCATTCATTTGTCTCATACTTTCTCAGTATTCTAGTGTGACTACTGCTATTATTTGACTACATTAATTGAAACACTGTGGGTTCTTGAAATTAATGCACAGGCATACTCAGTCATGATCAAGGCAAATGAAAAGTATTTAATTCTTTCTGGGTCAAATAAAAGAGAATGTTTGGGGTAGTTACATAAAAGACACAAAGGACATTCATAATTGTTTTGTTATTAATTTTCCCATAACATTATTCTTTGTATTCTTTTCTGGCTTTATTAAAATTATATAGCATTTTGGAGCAAATATGCAAAACAGTAAGCCAAATGTTGAAGACAGAATAGCAAATATTTCAACTGCAACAGTGTATTTTCCTGGTGAACTAACATATGCTGGTATGAATGTTAGCCATACTGCACAGAAAATGAGCATGCTGAAACTAATAAACTTTGCCTCATTGAAATTGTCTGGCAGTTTCCTGGCTAAAAAGGCCAACACTAAGCATAGTACTGAGAGAAGACCTATGTAACCCAATACTGCGTAAAACGCAGTTTCTGATCCTGTGTTGCATTCTAGAATGATCTTTTTGTCAGTCTGCTTAAATGTTCTATCTGGGAAAGGGGGGTTGAGAGAGAGCCAGAGCACACAGATGCAGATTTGCACAGCGGTGCACGAGCAAACTATGATCCGTTGCTGCACTGGGCCAAACTTCCTGGCCATGTTATTGTTGGGAAGTGTCGCTTTGAAGGCAGTGACCACCACTATTGTTTTTCCCAGTACACAGCAGATGCAGAGTGCAAACGTGATGCCGAAGGCCGTGTGGCGCAGCATACAGGACCAGACTGTGGGCTCCCCGATGAAGGTGAGTGGGCACAGGAAGCACAGCAGCAGAGAGAACAGCAGCAAGGAGCTCAGCTCAGAGTTGGTAGCCTTCACTATGGGTGTGTTTTTAAAGTTAAAGAAGACCACAATAGTGGCAAATGCCAAACAAACCCCAGACAGGGATACCACTGTAAGTGCAATTCCCATGGCATCGTGATAAGACAGAAACTCTATTTCTTTAGGTATACACCGGTCTTTTGCCTTATTTGACCAGTCCTCCAGGGGACATGAAATGCAGTCAGCTCCACCTACACAAAAAACAGGCCTTTTTCAAATACGTTCTAAATTAGTTACTCTCTGCCTTAAATTCTTGTTTCCCACGCGCAGACATTTACATTTCCTTCTTTGATTACTTTAGTAGACTCCAAATGGATTGTTTACCCTCCAGTTTTGTATCACCTGTAAATTTAACCCTCCTCTTGCCCTCAGTATCAAGAATGACCCTTTCTCAGTTTAACAGCAGTGAAAGCCCCCTAAATTAATTCCTAATTATTACTAAGGATGTGGTTCTTACTTTACCTGTTGTATTGGCTATTGTTCCATCTGCGCATGGAATGCAGTCGAAGCAGCAGATGGGCTTGCCTTTTATTTCTGCTTTCCTTGAGCCTGTGGGGCAGATTTCTGTGCATACTGCTTTAGGAATCTGTCAGAAGGAAATTAAAAACGTTTTTTATTTAATTTAGATACAGTATTGTAATAAATTCATGAATCATCATAAATGTCAGCAATATGAGAGCATCCTTAGATTTTTAGAAGTTATAGTTTGCTAAAAGTCAATGTATCAGTTTTTTCCCTTTCAGTAGGTTAACCCCTTTGTGGAGATGCCAAATTTGTTCAATCCACGCCTATTTACAGTGAGCATTTTTTGTCTTTTTGGTTCTGTACTCTTGCACTTTGAGTTTGAAAGCATACAAGGAGGTTGAAGTGCAGACTGTCAGCTTTAATTTGAGGGTATCTTCATCCATATCGGATGAACCGTTTAGAAATTATAGAACCTTTTGTACATGCCCCCCCTCCCCCATTTCCGGGCATCAAATAATATTGGACAGTTTAACATAATGTAGAATAAAGTAATCATTTTTAATATTTGGTCGCATATCCTTTGCATGCCATCACTTCCTGATGTCTGTGACCCAACAATATCAAAAGACTCAACATCTTATTTTCTGGTACTCCTACAAACGATACTATAACCTCTGTGCATTTGAATGGATCTCCATGGGAATTGGGGGGTGGGACTAGATTTAGCTGTAAATTACGCTGGAACAGTATGGAACACATGATTGGCTAAATGGCTTTAAGTCATCAAGGGTCTGACGTATCAAACGAGCCTTAAACCATCACTCTGCTGCCAGATATGCAGTAGATATGGATGGATAACTTGAAGGGTTTCTTCTCCTGACTTATTTTTCCATAGAGTTCAATAGGAGAATTTGTCAGGAGAAACAACCCTTAAAGTGATCCATCCATATCTACTGCATATCATAGCAGCATTCTAAACTAGTGTGTATTTCTCAAACAGATTGTCCAAGACAATAAATGACCACTGGAGTTTGAAAGGCTGGTAGGATTGTATATTTATTTCATATTTAGTACCAGATATTGATAGTAGAATGACGTGGTATAATGACACAATAATTTCACGTTTATTTTACATTTGAGTGAGCAGGGTTATTCATGGCTATTTTGGCAAACGATCGGGCTATTGTTGGCTTTATCTTGTTGCTATGACAAAATAGCAATATCTGGTGGTATTCGGCAGAGTTGTCGCAAATCATATACTAATAGACCTACAACACGGAGTTGTTGTTTCAACTCATAGTTTGGCTGCAGGAGCAATCAATGTCTCAGTTGAGCAAAATTTTGGCGCCGGTGTCCCAGTCACTAGGCATCTGCGCTAAGGGGTTAAACAATTCCTGCGTCAAAATTTCCGGGGTTTTCTTAAAGCTGTAGTTTATAATTTCAGATAAACATGAATACTGTAATTGGGACAGATACGTCTAGCACTATAGGGGGCCAACGTGGATCGGGTTAAAATATCATTAAAATTATGTGTTAAGTTTTGAATAAGTGAAATTGGAATGTAGGGGTCAGTACCACTTTCCCAGTACTCCAGATGATGTTTTCTTCTTTAATAACAAGCTGAAATCCATGTGGTGATGTTCTGAAATGTCCCACTGTCACATGCTGTACCTCCCCATCTCTCAGCTGCCAGTTGATCATTTCATAGGAAGCAGGAGGGTCTCCATTTTCATCAAAAAACACAGCCTCCCCAAAGCTGTTTATAAAATGTACTTTCTTTAGGTGATCACTGACCTGGATAATGTGAAAATATGCACATCCATTAATTAACCGGGTCTCCTTTGAAAAAGACACCATTTTGTTTCTATTTTTAGTTTTTTCTTTAATTTGTTTCAGATTTTTTCCCCATTTTTCTCCCAAGTTGGTAGCCAATTGAACCCCTAATTCAATTCCCCTGTGTAGCAGCCGCTAGACAATCACCGCTATACAGCCCTGTCAGCCGGTAGTAGGACGGGAGGGCGCCACGTCCTCTTCAGGGTGCGACTCCTTGAGCTCCTGACCGTGATTCCAACTCGCCCAGGGCCGTTCTATGCGCAGCGATTCTCTCCGAGCCCCTCCCTCAACCCTGGAGCAGCCGCCAATTGCCGCTCTCACAGGGCACCAGCCATGCTCGGATCTGGCAGGACCGGGGATCGAACCCCCGATCCTCGGGGCGCAACCGCACAGACAAAGCCGGTGCCCTTGTTTCTATTTTTTAACCTGCATTACAATTTTTTTAAATGAATGAATAAAATAAAAAAAAATAAACACTTGTGAAATTGTGAAGACTTACCTGTTTGGGCTCAATTTGTGAGGGGTTGATGCATAGTTTCCTCTGATTTTTTTCACTCATTCATGCAAAATATCAAATTATGAAGAGCATGTGCAATGGCATACACTCCTTTGTATACATTGTATGACACTCGTAGTTGTGTTACATTGAAGAAAACATGTGCTGGATCCAGATCCTCATCTCCTGTGCATGGTTTGCTTTTGGGCAGTATATGAGTAGATGTGGAGGACTGAGTCAAACCTGAGTCACAACCCACAGAAATTTCCCAGAAATTCCTCACAAAAGGATCCTCTTGAACAGCTGAGGGATTTATGTTCAAAAGGAAGTCTCTTAGTTTAGGCATTGCAATTTTTTGGGTTGTAAATCCAATCGCACCTCCAAAAGACTGGAAAATCTCAATGGTAGATGGTCTTTCTGCAGTTATCCATGCTTCAGTTCCTAACCACTGGATACCTGTGATGTTCTGCATTACCAGTTCTTGCATCAGAGGATACAGGTCGCCTTCTGGAACGAATGCAAGAATCACTCTCACTGTCGACTGTTTAATTGTCTCCACCACTTCCAGTATTTTACTCCTTGGATATTTTCTTGAAACCGTTCCGACAAATGCGATGCAAACTCCAAACTTTTTTACTTCCTCTGTGAATGACAGGACCCCATTCCGTCCATAATCATTGTCAGCTTGAATAGCTCCTATCCATGACCATCCAAAGCGTTTGACAAGAAATGCTAAAGCTTTGGCTTGATGGTAATCACTTGGAATTGTGCGGAAAAATGTAGGATACTTAATCTTGTTGCTCAGACAAGCACATGTTGAGAAGTAACTGACCTAATGGAGTATATAAACATGAATCAAAATAAGTTTTGAAGTGAAATACTAATATTTTATTTTTCATTTTTTCAAAGGCAGACATTTGTGCTAAAATAAATTTCATTTCACTTGCATAACTTCAATTTGTGCAATTAGTATTTCACTATTTGATGTTGAATTTAATGGATATGGTCTTCATTGCGTTCAATTCTCACTTAATTTCAAGTTAAAAATTCAAGGTCAATACACTTTTAAATTCAGTTCTTATGATTCAATTTCAGTTTTCTGTAACACACATCCAGGTACCTTGAAAAAGCAAATGAGCAAAGATTCGGACTGAAACTGCAAACAGTGTTTCGCACCTTAACCCCTTTGAGCAGATGCCAAATTTGGTCAATTCTAACCTATTTAGGGGGTGTTCTATTTAAGGCTTTATAACTTGAGGTGTGAGCATCATAGAAACTTGGACAATGGCTTAAATAAGAAGCCATTGAAATAAGAAAGTTGTACCATTTACAATACAAACTTAGATTTTCATAATTTAGGTCAAAATAAAGTGCCACAAATGCAAAGAAATGCAATAAAAAGAAAAGAAAAACATTTCTTTAGTTTGCAATAAAATACTGAGAACTACATATCTAAAAAAGGTAAAACTATACATTTCTTGGATCCCAGACTCCTGGGGGTGATGTGCAGAACTACTAATGATCTACAGTGCCTTGCGAAAGTATTCATCCCCCTAGGCATTTTTCCTATTTTGTTGCAGTACAACCTGTAATTTAAATAGATTTTTATTTGGATTTTATGTAATGGACCAACACAAAATAGTCCAAATAGGTGAAGTGAAATGAAAAAAAAAACTTGCTTTAAAAAATAAAAAATAAAAAAAAAACTGAAAAGTGGTACGTGCATATGTATTCACCCCCTTTGCTTTAATGTATTTTTAAAGTGTCATATTTAATATTTGGTCGCATATCCTTTGCATGCTGTTACTTCCTGAAGTCTGTGACCCATCAACATCAAAAGACTCTCAATATCTAATTTTCAGGTACTGTTACAAGCGATACTATAACCTCTCTGCATTTGAATGGATCTCTATGGGAATTGGGGGGTGAGACTAGATTCAGATGTAAATTACGCTGGTACAGTATGGAACACATGACTGGCTAAATGGCAGTAAGTCATCAAGGGTCTAAGGTATCAAACGAGCCCCAAACCATCACTCTACGGCCACATATGGAGTAGATGTGGATGGCTCACTGCAAGGGTTATTTCTCCTGACTCATTTTCCTATAAAACTCTATGGGGAAAAAAGTCAGGAGAAGAAACCCTTAAAGTGATCCATCCACATCTACTCCATATGTGGCCGCAGAGTGATGGTTTGGGGCTCGTTTGATACCTTAGACCCTTGATGACTTACTGCCATTTAGCCAGTCATGTGTTCCATACTGTACCAGCGTAATTTACATCTGAATCTAGTCTCACCCCCCAATTCCCATAGAGATCCATTCAAATGCAGAGAGGTTATAGTATCGCTTGTAACAGTACCTGAAAATAAGATATCGAGAGTCTTTTGATGTTGATGGGTCACAGACTTCAGGAAGTAACAGCATGCAAAGGATATGCGACCAAATATTAAATATGATACTTTAAAAATACGTTAAAGCACAGGGTATGAATACTTATGTAAATGAGAAATTTTTATTTTTTATTTTTAATAAATTTGCAAAAATCTCAAAAAAACATTTTTCACATTGTCATTATGGGGTGTTGTGTGTAGAATTTTGAGGGAAAAAATGAATTTAATCAATTTTGGAATAAGGCTGTAACAGAACAAAATGTGGAAAAAGTGAAGCGCTGTGAATACTTTCCGGATGCACTGTATGTCCAAGCCTATAAACGTGGACTATGGAGTCCCACAAGGTAGTGTTTTGGGGCCTCTGCTATTCTGCCTTTACATGTTGCCCCTCGGAAATATAATTTGTGAACATAAGGTCTGTTTCCATTCATATGCCAACTCTGAGGTGTTCTTCTATCATTCTGAAGAGAAATGGTTCTGTGAAAACAGGAGGTTTCCTTTTAATATCAATCTGAATTTAGAAGAAACACAGCTCTTATATGACATTTTAGAGGGCTTTAATTTTGAAATTCCACATCAGAATGTCCTGAGATTGTCTGAGTCACACTCTGAGGTGTTCTTCTATCAGTCTGAAGAGAAATGGTTCCGTGAAAACAGGAGGTTTCCTTTTAATAGCAATCTGAATTTAGAAGAAACACAGCTCTTATATGACATTTTAGAGAGCTTTAATTTTGAAATTCCACATCAGAATGTCCTGGGGTTGCCTGAGTGACCTCAGAGGTGTTCTTCTATCATTTCATAGTGAAATGGGTTTGTGAAAACAGGAAGTTTCCTTTTAATATCAATCTGAATATAGAAGAAACACAGCATTTATATGACATTTTAGAGGGCTTTAAATTTGAAATTCCACATCAGAATGTCCTGAGGTTGCCTGAGTGACACTGAGGTGTTCTTCTATCATTGTATAGTGAAATGGTTTTGTGAAAACAGGAGGTTTCCTTTTAATATCAATCTGAATATAGAAGAAACACAGCATTTATATGACATTTTAGAGGGCTTTAATTTTGAAATTCCACATCAGAATGTCCTGAGGTTGCCTGAGTGATACTCTGAGGTGTTCGTCTATCATTGTATAGTGAAATGGTTTTGGAAAACAGGAAGTTTCCTTTTAATATCAATCTGAATATAGAAGAAACACAGCATTTATATGACATTTTAGAATGAGGTGGTCATTTTGAAGTCAGATTGGTCTTTGAAAATGTATTCTTTATTATTAAGTTAATTATTTTTGTATGTGAAATTACTTTCACGTCTTATCATGTTCACGGGAACTTCACTTTTATTTTGAAATCAATTCTTACACGCTCTTACCATAGAATGCCTAGTATATTGCGAACCAAAAAAATCACGGTGGCTAGCTTGACCATCTTTTTCGAAGTGGAGGCTGGCTTGACCACAGTCTTACGTGGGGGGTGGAGCACAAACATGGATTGAAGCTGGTCAAAACAGTTTTAAAAGTAGTCGTGTCTCAGAAATATATTTTTAAAATAATTAAATGAATAATTTTTTTGAATAAATAAATACGTGTGCACATTAATTTACAATGCGATATTAATCGATGCTTACCAATTCTAATCTTACAGGTCGATGCAGTTGTATTTACACATTCAGATCGATGCATCGCGATGAATCGGTGCATTGCCTCACCCCTAGTATCTCTGCGTTATTTATTTAGGTAATGTTGTGTTAATCTACATAATGTAAAAACTAACTTACTGATATTAAGATTGCTGAGTGCTTGCTCCCTGTCACGCAGTAGGCTATGAGGAGTAGCAGCAGCACCAATGTTCGATCTATTTCCTGATTACTATGTGCAACAAATGTGATTGAATGTTTGCCGTCTCGATTAAGCGATTGAGTGTCTTCTCATCGGATAAGCCTAGAAGGCCATGCATGAATTATGATTTTAAAATACCTAAACTTTTCTTCCAAATGAATTAGGCTATAGCTACCATAGGCAAATTACGATACTACAACCTCCTTTACAATTGCTCCATTTCAGTGGCGCAGTACTTCGGTCTATGCATCAGGGTCGATTCTACTTATAACTTTTCAATTCACAATATATTGTTTTATTGCATTTTAAATGCTTTCTGAGTGTGGGTGTTTTGTTCTACTACTTTCAATTAACCAGTCCCTCTGCCCTGCTGAATAAAATTAATGCTATTGTGTTTCAACATGTCCACTAGGTGGCATTCAGACACCTTTCAGTGGTAGTGTGTAGCCTATGCTATGTAAGTTCTTATTTTTGAATAAACCAGTTCATAACACATATACAGATGCATTTTTGTTCTTATTTAATAAACATAATGCTGTGAAGGTTCTAATTGAATATTGAATTACTGCTGACTATCAGACTAGCACACCTATTACGTTTTTTTAAAATATCGAAATTAATCGAACTGAAATTAATCGAATCGAGGTCAAATGTAAGATGTTATGATGCATCAAACCTTTGCCTAAAGAATCGTAATCGAATCGTTATGGGATAGAATCGTCCCACCCCTTAGATACATAATTTAATAGGCATGATTGTTCAGCAGCACATAAGATCTGTGGTGAACAGGTCTGGTCTGGTCTAACCTCGATCATCATTGATTGGGTGGTGGAGCAGCCAGGTGGAGCTCATTGGACTCTTCTTTCATCATTTCCACCTTAAACTCATTAACACAATGCAGGTTTAGATTGTTGAGAGAGGCTGAGGTGAATCAATAGGCTGTGTACTGTGAACACATAGCCACCAAAACGAAGCATTAGTCGATGAAGAATTCAAAGACAAAGCAAACGACAACGATCCAAACCTGCATTGTGTTAATAAGTTCATGGGAAAGTGATGGAAGCACGTAGCCTAACCACACGGGTTCAGGAAAACACAAATTAGCTGCTTTTTTTGGGAAAGAAAACGTCGTGTTTTTATGCCATTTTAACAAGCTCAAAACGGCGAAAAATACTGTTCTGTGCGCTCATTTCACAATTCCACGCGCGATATTCATGGAACTAAATAAACTCCATAGGCTTGTCTTGAATGTCACGTTAGATAACCGAAACTGTTGTTGGTTGGTCACTCGCGCTGTCAGACTCATTTGTCCAATCAAAAGGAGGTTACAATCTCCTTTCATGTAGGCCTAGTACCCTTTCCGTAAAGTGATTTGTAAATGTGTTTCGGTTTTTTCGTTGTGTTTTCTGACCTGCAATTGTTCTCTGAAATGTCGTTGTGTTTTATAACTTGTTGGTGTGTTTTCCGAAATGTCGTTGTGTTTTATACCCGTCGGCTTCCGTAGTCATGGATGTAAATCTCCTCATCTGAATCCAGACGACAACTACAGCATCCAGCAGTTTTAAGCACTGAAAATCTTTTTGTTACTTCGCCATTGTACAAACAAAATGATTTCTCACCAGAGTTCACTAGCGATGAGTATGCACTGTCTTGCGCAAAACCACGGAGACGTAGACGCTTAATGGCGCATGTTTTTTTAGTTTTTTTTTTTTTAAACGCTCGTGACACGCACAGCTCTGACAATCGCTCCCAACTGTCTAATGACTCATGATTATACCTCTTTGGAAAGCTTAGAATGCGTTCTTTTTGGATATTAACCCCTTCGCGCAGATGGCAAATTTGGCTTAAATGAAACAAGACAGTTTTACCATTCAATACATACGAAACTTTGTATTTGTTTATTTTTATAATTTAAGTCAAAATAAAGTGGCACAAATTAGGGCTGCAACAGCTAACAACTAATCGACTTAATCGAGTATTTTAAAAAATAATCGATTACATTTCTCCAGCGTCGATTAGTTGATTATAAACAAATATATAAAACAACATTTTAAAAAAAAATTTATGACATTTTTTTATAATCTCTCCAAAGCGCTCATCTCTCCAAAGCGCTCACTGATCTAAACAGTGCAATTAGCAATGCCATGATTGTGTTTGTGAGTGAGGGAGGATGGAAGGAGTGGGTCGAGGGAGAGAGAGAGGGGAGAGAGATGGGAGAGGAGGAGGGGTAAAGTGGAGGGAGGGTAGAGAGAGGGGAAGAAATTGAGGGTGGGATGGGTGATTGGTTTGTTGTTTGTTAAAAATGTATATTTAATTAACTAAATAATAAATGATTTTTTATTTTTATTATTAATTCTTTGATGAAATTATATGACATTTTGGTTCAGATCTGTCATCGTTATATCAATAAATTGTTCTGTTTGGGAAAAAACTGCTTCTCGATTATTCGATTAATCGAACAAGTAATCGATAGAATAATCACTAAGAAAATAATCGATAGTTGCAGCTCTACCACAAATGCAAAGAAACTTTGGAAAAATCTTTTTCTTTAGTTTGCAATGAAATACAGAGAGCTACATACAGTGCCCTCCACTATTATTGGCACCCCTGGTAAAGATGAGTAAAAAGGGTTATAAAATTTCAAAGGAGAACATACTGTAGCATTGTTGTTGGAGAAGCCAGTATTTCGACTTAGCATGTTTCCTTAATCTCTGATGACATATCATGGTCATTTTATGATTTAGTACAGTAAATTTGGTACATGTAGCTCCTTTAAATCAATTGGATGTGAGTATGAGGATGGGACTTCTCTGGATATGCGACCAAATATTAAAAATTATTACTTAATTAAATGAACTAGGGGGCATTATGTTTCAGATGTTATAGGGAAGGGAAATATGAAGAAATCTCTGATAATGAAGCAATGTATCATTGTGACCTTCAGTTGCCAAAGGTCAAAATAATACATGAATGAATCAAAGAACAAACCTTAGCATGGACATATTGAATCCTCATTTTGCTCATTGTATTAAGAAATTTCTTACAATTTGTTGGAACAAAGTGCAGGGGCCATCTTAAAACATTTGGATGTGAGTATAAGGATGGGACTTCTCTGGTAGAAAATTGGTGACAGGTGCCAGCGTTCATGTGCATATGCAGTCGTGTGTGTGTGGTTCAGGTATCACATTCCTGTGGGGCTTTGCTCCTGAGGCAAGAGAGGGCAGGTGGTGTGCGTGGTGTGTTAGTGAAAGCACATGATTCACGCAGTGGCAGCTCACTGGCAGGTTAGTGGAGAGGAGTTAACTTCCTCTTGCATATTCATTGACATCTCATTGTCACATTGTCACTTCACTCATCATATACCTAATGCCTTTTAAAAAAAAATTTTTTACCTTGTGCTATTTAGTTTAATAAAGGTTTTGTGTTCATTCATTTGTCTCATACCTTCTCAGTGTTCTAGTTTGACTACTGCTATTATTTGCCTACATTAACTGAAACTCAGTGGGAGAAAGATTTAAATGAATAAGCAGGCATGCACAGTCATGGTCAAGGCAAAATTGAAGTATTTAATTCTTTCTGGGACTGTCACATACAGGCGAATGATCGGGGTAGTTACAAAAAGGACATTCATAATCGTTTTGTCATTAATTTTCCCATAACATTATTCTTTGTATTCTTTTCTGGTTTTATTAAAATGATATAGCATTTTGGAGCAAATATGCAAAACAGTAAGCCAAATGTTGAGGACAGAATAGCAAATATTTCAACTGCAACAGTGTATTTTCCTGGTGAACTAACATATGCTGGTATGAATGTTAGCCATACAGCACAGAAAATGAGCATGCTGAAACTAATAAACTTTGCCTCATTGAAATTGTCTGGCAGTTTCCTGGCTAAAAAGGCCAACACTAAGCATAGTGCTGAGAGAAGACCTATGTAACCCAGTACTGCGTAAAACGCAGTTTCTGATCCTGTGTTGCATTCTAGAATGATCTTTTTGTCAGTCTGCTTAAATGATCTATCTGGGAAAGGGGGGTTGAGAGAGAGCCAGAGCACACAGATGCAGATTTGCACAGCGGTGCACGAGCAAACTATGATCCGTTGCTGCACTGGGCCAAACTTCCTGGCCATGTTATTGTTGGGAAGTGTCGCTTTGAAGGCAGTGACCACCACTATTGTTTTTCCCAGTACACAGGAGATGCAGAGTGCAAACGTGATGCCGAAGGCCGTGTGGCGCAGCATACAGGACCAGACTGTGGGCTCCCCGATGAAGGTGAGTGGGCACAGGAAGCACAGCAGCAGAGAGAACAGCAGCAAGGAGCTCAGCTCAGAGTTGGTAGCCTTCACTATGGGTGTGTTTTTAAAGTTAAAGAAGATCACAATAGTTGCAAATGCCAAACAAACCCCAGACAGGGATACTACTGTAAGTGCAATTCCCATGGCATCGTGATAAGACAGAAACTCTATTTCTTTAGGTATACACCGGTCTTTTGCCTTATTTGACCAGTCCTCCAGTGGGCATGGAATGCAGTCAGCTGCACCTACACAAACAACAGGCAAATTAGGCTGAAACTTTTTTGCTTACCACATGCAGACATTTACATTTAGCAATATTGAATGTAACTTTTCAGGTTTCCATCCCTGACATGGCTAATATCACATTGTTCTCCCTACTGATTTTGTATTTTTATTTGTTTTTAAGAAGATCTAACCAATAATAATTGGATTATTCCAAATTATTACGAAGGTCATGGTTCTTACTGTACCTGTTGTATTGGCTATTGTTCCATCTGTGCATGGAATGCAGTCAAAGCAGCAGATGGGCCTGCCTTTAATTTGTGCTTTCCTTGAACCTGTGGGGCAGATTTCTGTGCACACCGCTTTAGGAATCTGTCATAAGGAAATGAAAAACTGGATTCATTTAGATACAGTATTGCAGTAAATGCATCAATCTCTATAAATGCCACCACTATGAGAATCTCCTTGCATTATAGTGAGATATGCAATTGCTATCATTGCCATATGTTGCGTTGATATTTAATGTCATGTGTTGTCCTGTGACTGTCTGCAACGTTTTTTGTCGCTATCTTGGCCAGGTCACACATGTAAATACGATTATGAATCTCAATGTGTTTTTTTTATCTGGTAAAATAAAGGTTAAATAACTGTTAGCATTTAAGCATCAGAAAAGTATCATATGAAATTACCTCCCAGTAATTTCTAACCAGGTAGCTCAAAAACTTGAAAGTAGTCTGCTTTCTGCCTACCTTTCAAACTACTATTAAAATATCATCAACATTATGTACGTGTTAAATTTTGAGTGAAATTGGAAAGTAGGGGTCAGTACCACTTTCCCAGTACTCCAGATGATGTTTTCTTCTTTAATAACAAGCTGAAATCCATGTGCTGATGTTCTGAAATGTCCCACTGTCACATGCTGTACCTCCCCATCTCTCAGCTGCCAGTTGATCATTTCATAGGAAGCAGGAGGGTCTCCATTTTCATCAAAGAACACAGCATCCCCAAAGCTGTTTATAAAATGTACTCTTTTTAGGTGATCACTGACCTAGATAATGTGAAAACATGCACAAACATCCATTAATTAACCAAATCTCCTTTGAAAAAGTAATATTTTTGTTTCTGCAGTAATTTTACCTGGATTACAAAATTTTAAAAATGAATGGATGGATAAACAAACAAAACAAACACAAATAATTAAACTAACACTTAGATAAAGTGAGATTTAAAAAAAACATTGAGTAGACTTACCTGTTTGGGCTCAATTTGTGAGGGGTTGATGCATAGTTTCCTCTGATTTTTTTCAGTCTCATTCATGCAAAATATCAAATTATGAATAGCATGTGCAATGGCATACACTCCTTTGTATACATTATATGACACCCGCAGTTGTGTTACATTGAAGAAAACATGTGCTAGATCCAGATCCTCATTTCCTGTGCATGGTTTGCTTTTGGGCAGTATATGAGTAGATGTGGAGGACTCTTTTGTCACACCTGAGTCACAGCCCACAATGGTTTCCCAGAAATCCCTGACAAAAGGATCCCCTCGAACAGCTATAGGATTTATGTTCACAAGGAAGTCTTTTAGTTTAGGCATTGCCATTTTGCTGGTTGCAAATCCAATCGCTCCACCAAAAGAGTGGAAGATCTCAATGGTAGATGGTCTTGCTGCTGTTATCCAGGCTTCACTTGCTATCCATTGGATACCTGTGATGTTCTGCATTACCAGTTCTTGCATCAGAGGATACAGGTCACCTTCTGGAACGAATGCAAGAATCACTCTCACTGTCGACTGTTTAATTGTCTCGACCACTTCCAGTAGTTTACTCCTTGGATATGTTCTTAAAACTGTTCCAATAAATGCGATGCAAACTCCAAACTTTTTTACTTCCTCTGTGAAAGACAGGACCCCATTTCGTCCATAATCATTGTCAGCTTGAATAGCTCCTATCCATGACCATCCAAAGCGTTTGACAAGAGATGCTAAAGCTTTGGCTTGATGGTAATCACTTGGAATTGTGCGGAAAAATGTAGGATACTTAATTTTGTTGCTCAGACAAGCACATGTTGAGAAGTAACTGACCTAATGGAATATATAAGCATCAATAAAATTAAGTTTTGAACATGAAACATTCATGTTTTCTTTTTCATTTTTATCAAAGATGCTAATATGGGCAGACATTAGTGCCAGCAGAAATAGAATTTTCCTTGCATGTAATCATTTGATTTTGTAATGTTTAAACTTGATTGTTGTTTGAAAAAAATCTTAAATTAGTATTTCACTATGTGACAGTGAATGGTTTTCATTGCATAACAATTATCACTTAATGTCAAGTAAAAAATTCAAGTTTTGTACACTGTTAAATTCAGTTCTTTTTACAATTCTGCAACAAACATCTGTGTACATAGAAAAAGCAAATGAGGAAAGATTCATCAAAATTCAAACAGTGGATAGCACCTTAAATGGCACCAATATTTATATCCTCTTTTGGTATTGCAGTGAGATCTGGAGGACATAACATGACTTGATACCAATGATTTTTAACCATCGAGGACCACAGACCGAACCCACCGGTAGGGTACGTAAAGCTCTCTGAAGCTCGCCACAATAAGCTTCACAGTGCTTTACGTAGCCTACATCTGAGTTTGTTCTGTAGTCATCCGCGGTTAAAAATGGTTGGTAAAGTTCTGTTATGTGCCACCACAATACATAAACAGGATAGAACAAATATTTTTGCCGCTTAAGGTGCTAAACACTGTTTTCAGTTTGATCGAATCTTTGCTTTTTTTGCTTTTTCAAAGTGTTTTTTCAGTATTAATTCTAATTATTGTCCAATTACATTTCTGATGGCACTAATTTCTGCCCATACACTAATAACACTGAACACTTATAGAACAGAATTAAGCTTGTACCTTTTTTCTTATCTAGGTTCTGTGGTCACTGCACTTCAGAATAATCGTATACAAAATTGCAAATGTAGCAGACTTGCTTAAATTTGTCATTTAAACTTAAGGATAAGGAATATTACAGTTAAATTTTATCTGGCTCTTACATGCAACACATGCAGAAGCAAGACTTTACCATTGGTACACCAAATGGTCCAAGTGTTTCAGCAGCTGCTGCGGATTGAGACGATCCTGATTCTGCAATAACTGCAGATATGGGAGGAGGGCATTCAGCTGCTAATTCGGTCTCCTCTTGTCTGTTTACCAGAGTGAGAGCAGCTCGTAATGTGTTTGTTGGGGAGGCACATGAGTCAAAAATTCCATATCCCAAGGTGATGTTTGGGAGCAAGCCCTGGTCCTCATTGATTTCTTTTATCGTAAACATCATCACCTGTGCCCAACGATAGGCTCGCAAGTCGAATCTGTAGAAAATGTACAGGACACCGTGGGAGATTTAACATGCACGACGGTTAAGTAAACGCAGTCACCGAAAAGTTTCTATTTCCTTTTAAGTTTAAATCTGGCTTAAATCAGGCTCTTACCCAACACAGTTCCCTCCATGTGGCTGTTTTTGAAATGAGACATTGCGACTCTCTTCTTTGTTGAACACTGGAAAAATCGCTCCGAGCATGATGTCACCCTGTTTGAATATACTTGGCATTCCAAAATTGCCCAACAGCTTGCAGGGAAAATCACCCTCTGCTTCTATCTTGAGGAATAATATCATACATAGTAAGATTTCATGTAGCCTTGCCATTGTGCCCCTCTGCTTTTTGGAGAACTGAGGGATTTGTCTCTCATTTATATATGGCTGCTCAGTCCTCAGGATGCTTGTGTGTCATATTTAGATGAAGGTGGAGCTTCTGGAAAACAAGCTTAATGTTTTTCCCTGAGGGGCATAGTAGTGATGTTGTGGCATAATCCAACAAACTAAACAACAGATTCAGAAGAAAGCGTTTATCAAATTAAATTCATATCCCAAAACAAACTGATAAGTAATCTTATATTATGTCATTAAAAAAGATATGGTCAGTTTTAGCCTTGCTAGACTAATTGTAGCAACATAATTAAGTACGTATTAGTAGTAATTAGTACATATGAGTTGCACAAACTGATCATTTGTATTATGTAATTTTTTGTTTAGAAACACCAGTTTTAACGTTGCTAGACTGGCTAGTTTGATTACCAATTTAATTTAAATACATAAAAGGACATTTGGTCATGGTTTACCTGTTTGTTTCCCCAGCTTTGGTTTGATGTCGCTCTCTCTAGTTTTTCAGCGACAGCCGTGGTAGCTCAAAATTAAATTGCTGTATGTTATGGGAATCAACAGTTCAATCAATAGTTTTCTGATATATACAGTCAGGTCCATAAGTATTTGGACAGTGACACCATTTGTGTTGTTTTGGCTCTGTACTCCAGCACATTGGATTTGAAATGGAACAGTGACTATGAGGTTAAAGTGCAGACTTTCAGCTTTAATTAGAGGGTTTTTACAACCATATCGGGTGAACCATGTAGCAATTGTAGCCATTTTTATACAGAGCCCCCCATTTTATGGGACCAAAAGTAATTGGACAAATGAACATAAACTTTAATAAAGTTATCATATTTAGTATTTGGTTGCATATCCTTTGCATGTCATGACTTCCTGATGTCTGACCCAACAACATCAAAAGACTCTTGATATCTTATTTTCAGGTACTCTTACAAGCGATACTATAATCTCTGCATTTGAATGGATCTCTATGGGAATTGGAGAGTGGGACTAGATTAAGCTGTAAATTACATGGGCATAGTATGGAGCACATAGTTGGTTAAATCGCTGTAAATCATCAAGGGTCTGAGGTATCAAACAAGCCTCAAACCATTACTCTGCTGCCAGATATGCAGTAGATATGGATGGATCACTTCACGGGTTGTTTCTCCTGCCTTATTTTTCCTTAGAGTTACATAGGAAAATAAGTCAGGAGAAACAAACCTTAAAGTTAGATGCATAGATAGATAGGAATATCATGACAAACATGCTTGAGAAGTATCGGTTGTTTGGACATGTTGCTAGTTAAACAAAGACTGGTAGATAGGAATATTACGACATAATGCTTATACTTTGTTTGGACACGGGGCTAGCTAGATAGCTAACTGTTAGCTTAGCCAACAAAGGCTTGGTTTGTTTTTAACAAAGATACATATATAGGAAAAACATAACAAACATGCTTGTGAATTATAGGTTGTTTGGACATGCTGCTAGTTAAACAAAGACTGGTAGATGGGAATATCACCACAAAATGCTTATACTTTGTTTGGACACAGGGCTGTCTAGATAGCTAACTGTTAGCTTAGCCAGAAAAGTCTTTGTGTTAAACAAAGGCTCAGTTTGAATCAACGCCCTTCTATTCTATTGAGTATTCTAACGTAGCTGAGTACACTGCATGAGGAAGTTGTTAAGTAGGCAAAATGTTCTGTAAATGTAGTGTACTTTAAATCCCCTGAATTATATACTTATTTCCAGGTTTCCTGATTTTGCAGTATTGAGGATATTTTTCACATTTGTATGTCAGTAAACGGCCTATGCAGTAGCCTAATGTTAAGCATCAATTTACACATGCTAGTAACGTTAGACAGGACGCATTAACGTTAGATGTGACTCTGATATGGCATAGCCGTCGACTAACAGACATAGATAGATCGGCTAACAGAAATATAGATAGAACAGATAGACAAAAACTCAAACTTACCCGAGTACAGAAGGCTTCATGACAAACGACAGTACTATGAATCGTGGAGGCTAACTTCTCTGATGCTTTCGTTTGCCGGTTGAGTCATTTCGGAATCATTAATAGCTACATGTCAATAAAAATGCCAAAATAAGCATGTCTCTTGTCTGCTGATAATGATGCCGTGTTTGTTCTCGTTCTATAGATTTATTCTGGAGACAGTTTTTGACTAAGAGTCCTGGTGCTGTGAATTCTCCTTTTGTCTCTGTTGGCTTTTGCAGAGTTGCAGTGACTTCCATTTTGATAGTAAATAAACAGAGGCCATGTGAATTTATTTATGGCAAGGCAAACCGAAACTCAGAGCCAATTGAAACTAGGAAGGTGTAAATGGACAGCTGATAGTCTGCACCCTCAAACTCGAAGCCCGCCCCCGGCAAACATGATTTTAACAAGCATATTTGTGTTACTTACTACGGGTATATATATCTTAATATGTTCTATATTATATTACGTAACTTATAAAATACTTTAACTTTTGTTTCGGGCTGTCACGATACATCAAGTATCATGTTTGAGTATCATGATATTCTCTTGCGCGATTTTCGTATCAATTCAGTGACTCCCGTATCGATATTCTGTGTTTGGGTTTTTAAGCGCGCAAAAACATATGTACACCTGCGTCCCTGCGGACTGCGCACACACTGTATGTCCCCACCCCTGGTTGAGTGGCTGGCAGACATGATGTAGCTAGCCAGCGTTGCCGACATTTAATCACCCAGCGCATTTAAATCCAATGTATGGGCTCATTTTGGGTTTGGCAAAAAAAACTCAAGAACAGGACCGAACTCATGCCATCTGCAAAATTTGCAATTCGCGAGTGAAGTAGGTTATTGTGGAAACAATGAATCTACAATCTCATTTGAAAAGGCAACACAGCATGGAGGTAACACAGCTTAATGTTAACGTTACATCGACAAGAAAAGATAGGACACAGTTGACTTTAGAACAGGTGCAGAACTCCACAGTCATCCGATCGAGCTAAAAAAATGACCGACTCAATTATATCTTTTATATGCCGCGATATTTGGCCATATAGCCCGTAGATCAGGGCTGCCCAACCCTGTTCCTGGAGATCTACCGTCCTGTAGGTTTTCACTCCAACCTTAACAAAGCACACCTCATTCAACAGCTAGAGATCTGATTGAGCTGCTAATTAGTAGAATCAAATTAGGGTTGAAATGAAAACCTACAGGACAGTAGATCTCCAGGAACAGGGTTGGGCAGCCCTGCCGTAGATAATGAGGGATTCCGAAAAATGATCAACACATGCGAGCCACGGTACATGATTCCCTCTTGCCGCTTTTTAACAGACACTGCCATCCCAAGTGTACCAGGAGGTAAAACGTGAATTAGCCTAACAGAAAAACTAATGAAATCTGAGAGATTCTTATTTCTATGAAGGGAGGCACGTTTAGCTTTAAGCTTTTATTGTTTAATTTGTTTGTGTGATCTGAAAAAAATCACAATTTAACCAAACACCTATAGATATTTGTATTGTTTGGCTGATTCAATCTCGATGTTCTTCAAAGAAAATATGTGAACATCTGTGAGTTCAATGTTCTATGAAGAAAAAATCAGAAGCATGTTTTTTTCGCATTCGAGACTTCAGACTGGAGTAATCTAAAAATAGATTGACTCTGTTTAACATAGGCTACTGACATTGTTAGAAATACAATATAATCATAAAAAGGAAAAAAAAGCTATTTTGCCTCCATTGTCATGTTTAGATTGACTCACCGTATGTTCTCTTGTTAAGGAAAGGGGTTTGCAAAAGAATACCATAATTTGTCAGTGTTTCTGATATTTGAATAAAATATATGAAATGTTCAAAATTAAATTCATTTGACTTAACTTTTCATTGAAACCCTCATATTATGCTTATTTTTTTACTTTGATTAAACTTTGTTATGTAAAGATTGTTATATTTATTGCCATAGATTTAGTATTGTGATCCACATTGCATTGTGATTGACATTGTATCGTCATACGTGTGAATCATATCGTCATACGTATCGTGACCCTTGTATTGTGATGCGTATCGTGAGCTACTTTCAGTCTATGGGAAAAAATATATATATACATTTTTACACCCTTATTTTGCGCCATACTGTGAATTGCAGAAGTGCGACTTGCAGACCGTTTTACCAGCACATATATACACTACTCACAAAAAGTTAGGGATATTTGGCTTTCGGGTGAAATTTATGGAAAATGTAAGTTCACGCTACAGTGATATTATACGTATCATGAAAGTAGGGCATTTAAGTAGAAGCATGCAATGGTGATTTCCTCATCTCAAACTATTTATTGAAACAAAAGCCAACAACAGTGGTGGGTATACCACAACAAAAATGTCAATGTCTCAATAACTTGTCATGTGCCCTTGAGCATCAATTACAGCTTGACAACGACGTCTCATGCTGTTCACAAGTCGACTTATTGTCTGCTGAGGCATGGCATCCCACTCTTCTTGAAGGGCGGCCCTCAGGTCATTGAGATTCTGGGGTAAGAGTTACGAGCCTCTACACGGTGAGTCAGCTGATCCCATAGGTTTTCTATGGGATTCAGGTCTGGAGAAAGTGCAGGCCACTCCATTTGAGGTACCCCAGTCTCCAGCAGCCTTTCCCTAATGATGCGACCTCGATGAGCTGGAGCATTGTCGTCCATGAAGATGAAATTAGGCCTGTGTTGTTCATGCAGGGGCACAATGACTGGATTAATGATGTTATTCAGGTAGTATGGGCTTGTCACTGTACCATTCACAAAGTGTAGGGCAGTTCTGTATTGACTAGACACACCTGCCCACACTGTAACACCGCCACCACCAAAGGGTCGTCTGGTGACAACAGTGGCTGATGCATAGCGCTCTCCTTGACGTCTCCAACATCGTTGGCGGCCATCATTTCTGCTCAACGTGAATCGACTTTCATCAGAGAACAGCACTGAGGCCCACTGGTCCCTCGTCCAGCGTAAATGCTCCCTGGCCCATGCAAGACGATGACGCCTGTGCCTGGTGGTGTGGTCAGGTACCCTTGCAGGTCGTCTAGCACGCAGACCACGCTGATGTAAACGGTTTCGAATGGTCTGACGTGACACTTGGGTGCCTCTCACCTCCCTTAAATGTGCCTGGAGTTGAGTGGCATTCATCATCCGGTTCCGCAGGGCACTGTTCACAATGAAGCGGTCATCAGTGTGGGATGTGGCCAAAGGACGTCCACTTCTATGCCTTTCTGTGACTCTTCCAGTCTCTCTGTATCTCTGTTGCAACCTGCTGATGACACTCTGTGACACTCTAAGCTCAGTGGCCACTTCCCTCTGAGAACATCCTGTTTGAAGCCTCGCAATGGCGAGGTACTGTTGATCAATTGTTAGGTGTCGTCTTGGTCTCATGATGTCAAAATGTGGACAGCATGATGAAGAGGACTGTTTAAATACCAATTCTAATTGAACCAGGAAATTTATTGGTCGATTCATGGATCAAACACCTGTTGTGAATTTTGCCGTTCAGCTCCTTGTTAGAGAACAGCAAGTTGTGCAAAAAGTACTGAAACATTGAATAGTTGGACATGTGCATTCAAAAGTTTAGAGAAGGTCAAATTAATTTCACCTGTAAAGGTTATAGTGCATTTTAGGTTCATCCTGAAATTTCACCCGAAAGCCGAATATCCCTAACTTTTTGTGAGTAGTGTATATAGATATACAGTCAAGCCGGAAAGTCTGCACACTCCTTTCACTTTCTCCACGTTTTATTACGTTACAGACTTATACTACAATAGATTGAGTTCATTTTTTGCCTCAAACATCTACACACAATAGCCAATAATGACGAAGTGAAAACAGGTTTTTAGAAAATATGCAATTTTATTTTACTGACAAAAATAGGTTATTTAGGGGTTACATATCTGTACACACCCTTAGCCTAATACTTGGTTGCTGCACCTTTGGCAGGGATTACAGCTTCAAGGCGTCTTGGGAAAGAAGCTACGAGCTTGGCACACTTGTTTCTGGACATTTTTGCCCATTCCTCTTGGCATATCCTTGCAAGGTCCGTCAGGTTGGATGGGGAGCGTCGGTACACAGCCATTTTCAGCTCTTTCCACAGATGTTCAATTGGATTCAGGTCTGGGCTCTGGCTGGGCCACTCAAGGACATGCACAGACATTCTCCGAAGCCACTCCTTTGTTCTCTTGGCTGTGTGCTTCGGGTCGTTGTCATGTTGGAAGGTAAACCTTCGCCCCAGTCTGAGGTCCAGAGCGCTCTGGAGCAGGTTTTCTTCAAGGATCTCGGTGTACTTAGCTGCATTCATCATTCCCTCTATCAGGACTAGTCGCCCCGTTCCCGCTGCTGAAAAACATCCCCACATCATGATGCTGCAACCGCCATGCTTCACCGTAGGGATGGTATTAGCTAGGTGATGAGCGGTGCCTGGTTTCCTCCAGACGTGACGCTTGGTATTCAGGCCAAAAAGTTCAATTTTGGTTTCATCAGACCAGAGAATCTTGATTCTCATGGTTTGAGAGTCCTCTAGGTGCCTTTTGGCAAACTCCAAGCGGGCTGTGATGTGCCTTTTACTAAGGAGGGGCTTCCCTCTGGCCACTCTACCATAAAGGCCTGATTGATGGAGTGCTGCCTGGATGGTTGATCTTCTGAAAGGTTCTCCCATCTCCACAAGGATACGCTGGAGCTCTGTCAGAGTGACCCTCGGGTTCCTGCTCACCTCCCTGGCCAAGGCCCGTCTTCCCCGATTGCTCAGTTTGGCCGGGCAGCCAGATCTAGGAAGATTCTTAGTGGTTCCAAACTTCTTCCATTTACGAATGATGGTGGCCACTGTGCTCTTTGGGACCTGTAATGCTGCAGAGATTTTTCCGTACCCTTCTCCAGATCTATGCCTTGACACAATCCTGTTTCTGAGGTCTGCAGATAATTCCTTTGACCCCATGGCTTGGAGTTTGCTCTGACATGCACTGTCAACTGTGGGACCTTATATAGGCAGGTGTTGGCAATCCCCAATCATGTCCAATCAATTGAATTTATCACAGGTGGACTCCAATTAAGTTGTAGAAACATCTCAAGCAGTGGAAACAAAATGCACCACAGCTCACTTTTGGGTGTCATATAAAAGGGTGTGCACACTTGTGTACATATGATATTTTACATTTTGATTTTTAATAAATTAGCACAAATGTCTAAAAACCTGTTTTCACTTTGTCATTATGGGCTATTTTGTGTAGAATTTTGAGACAAAAAATGAACTCAATCTATTGTAGAATATGTCTGTAACGTAGTAAAACGTGGAGAAGGTGAAAGGAGTGTGCAGACTTTCCGGCTTGACTGTATATATAAAACATTTTAATTGCTTTTTGCTCACCCTTTTTCCCCAGTTTTTTTAGAATGTACAATCATTACTTTTTTCAGCTCTCATTGCTGCAATCTCCACTATCACTTTGGAAGAGCACAGTCAAGCATCTGCACTTCTTGGAAGCACGGAGTGACACTTGCCAATTCTTACCGGTGCAAGTCGGGCTTGCATAGACATGACTCAGATGAAGACAGTTTATGTGTTGCTCAACAGGCAGCCTTGTGGGTGCCCAAACGACCAATGGGGGCACTGGCACATGGTGAGATACCCTTCTGGGCCAACTAAAACCCTCCCCAATCCTGGGTATTGCTAGAGCCTATTTTGCATCACCCTGAGGGGCTGCGGATCACAGTTGGTACTAGCACAGTCCAGGTGTGAAACCAGACTGTGGGGCCCATCCAAACACTAGAACAGTGCCTTAAAGTGATGGACAAGGAAAATCCATAAGAAGCTTATGACCACGTTATTTATGGCTATTAAGGGATGTATTGAGCACCAATAAAGCACGAGGAATCAATTCCATTGCAATATCGTTTCAATTTCTATCTATCTATATCTATTTATTTATTTATTTCTTTAATAACTTTATTTGTATAGCACATTTTTTCTGTATTATTTCTATATGCTGAAAAAAGGTGGAGTCGAAAGTAGTGGTTGAACTACAAGAACCATGATCCACCGAAGTACTTAGTTGCCATGCACGTAATTTTAGTTCGATTAGCAACCAAAATTAATGAGTGGGCCTTTAAATAATAAAAAAAATCAATAAAACTTACCATTGTATAATGATTTGTGTGGAACATGCATTTGGTGGAATGTTAGCCTTGTAATTCGGCTTGCTTTAAATAGAATAACGTTAAAACAAACAGTTACAATACTCTGCTTATAGGGGTGTGAATCTTTGGCTTCACAGCGATTCGATTCGATTAACGATTCAGTAGTTGGCGATTCGATTCAAGGACACTTTTTTTTTTTTTGGAACGATTCGATTCGATTCTGTAAACCACGATTCGATTCAGTAACTTTTAACCAAAATTCTATATCCATGAAATAAACATGCAATAATGCGAGTGAGACTATCTGTATTCTTCTGAAAGGTGAAAAAATAAACAGACAACAGAATTACTTATTAAACATATTTATTCTATAAAAAAAGTAGTCCTGCATAATATTTTATGCTGAATACAAAAATGTAATTAAACATGGCTCAGTTATTTTGAACATTTTTCAATAGGCTACATGCTGGCAGGGGAGAGAGTGGGTGGGTGAGTGAGTGAGTTAAGAGTCAGTGAGTGAGTGAGAGGGTGGGTGAGAGTGAGTGAGAGGGTGAGTGAATGAGTGAGAGGGTGGGTGAGAGTGAGTGGGTGGGTGAGTGAGTGAGAGGGTGGGTGAGAGTGAGTGAGTGGGTGGGTGAGTGAGTGGGTGAAATGCACCAGTAGAGGGTGAGGGGGAAAAAAACTCTTGGTGGTACTTCCTTGCAGGCTGACTAGCTCAGTGTTTCCCCTACCATTATCTTGGCCGGGCGGGACAAGAGGGAAAATAAATAATTTTAATGAAAAAAAAAAAAAAGTATATTATTCTTTTTTTTTTTTTATATATATAATCTTTTTTTATTTTTTTTTATGTAGCTGCAATATTTCCCTTACCGCAGAATGCGGGAATGATCAAAATAGCATCTGGAAAAACCCTTGCCAAAACAGCTTCGGTTTCCCATTAGGCCTAATTAAAATTTTCAATGGCAGCGCTGATATTATGAGGGTGTAATTATAGTTTCCGCCTCTACGCAAAACGGCGCACTTTCACCGCCCGGCCTGAAAAAAAATCTAGGGGAAACACTGTAGCTGATGACAGAGTTACGGATTACCGAGCTGCATTTCACAAAAAAATGTGTAAACTAAGTCTTAAAACAATAATCATAATTAAGAATCGCGATTCATTAGATTTAAAGCATTTATATCGATTATTGGTGAAGCCAAAGCGATTCATTCTATTTATTTATTTTAGCAGATCGATTTAGTTGAATCGGTAGGACTGACAATCGATTCATCGATGCATCGCATGAATCGTTACACTACTATCTGCTTAGCATTTGTTAACTTAGTTTGATTGTGAGCTTGCGTGTGATATTTACAGCCACACTGTCTTTGGGGTTCAAACATGTAGGGCAGCATGATGTCGATGGCACTCTGGTTGAGGGCGTGGATTTAGACCACACCCCTACAATCCTTTCAAGACTGAGTTTATTAGCTGGGTGAGATGTATATTAATATACTAATTAATATATTCACATTTTTTTGAGAAGATATTGTGAGGGTTGTGTTAAGGTTCGGAGAACCAGACGCGACCGATAAGGATTCTAAAAGCGTATCTAGAAAGATACGCCACAAACATGAAATTAGCCGCACCAGAGGAGAGGAAAACAAAAGAACGGGAGCAGAACTTCCCTAGCACAAGCAAAATCAAAGCAACCTCAAAAGGAGCCGAGTCTCGATAAACAGCGAGAATGAATAACAACAGAACCTCACGCACTAAATCATTAGGCGTAACAGGAGATAGAGAAACAAAACAAAACTTGATAAAAACGAGTGAAGGAAAAGAACAGAAAAGAAAAACCCGTTATCCAGAGCTCTTGTGGCGAAAGAGCTGACACAAAAGGTAATAGGTAACAAGAAATAAAGGATAAAAAGAAAGTTTGGAAAATAAAAGAGAAAACCAATCTAATCCTAAATCTCTAATCGGACTTGCGTTTCTTATTCGTACGAACCAGAAGTGCAGCGACTGAAATTTCCTATACCTTACCGACTTTGTTGTCAACATAGCAAAGACAATATCGTAGTGCGGAAATGCGGAAGTCCTGAGGTATTTATAGCCGGCAGGAAACGCAAAACAGGTGTAGGGAATAATTGTCGGGCAAGATACAAAAACCGGAACGGAGGTGGAAAAAATCCGATAGAACGTCCCAACGTTCCAAAACGTAGAAGCGCAAAGGCTGCAAATAACCATGACAGGACCCCCCTTCTAAAGGATGGCTCCAGGCGATCCCTCAGCCTTGTTTCTACGAAAATCTCTAATTAGAGTAGGATCCAAGATGTTCCTGGAGGGAACCCAGCAATGCTCCTCAGGACCATAACCCTCCCAGTCCACTAAAAACTGATAAACTCTGCCCACACGTCTCTCAGCCGAAAGACACCGAACGTTATACCACGTACCTCCATCCACAAACCTGGGGGGAGGCGGCAGCTTATCAGCCGGACCGTGGGTGCTAACGAGCACAGGTTTCAGGCAGGAGACGTGGAAGGTGGGATGGATGTGCATGGAGGAAGGCAACTGAAGACGCACAGTAACCGGGTTGAGTTTTCAAATTATTTTAAAAGGACCCACGAACCGAGGCGCGAGTTTACGAGATTCAACTCGCAAGGGAAGGTCCCGTGTGGAAAGCCACATTCGTTGCCCCACCCGGTAGGAGGGAGCAGGACGACGACGCCTGTCGGCCACCGCCTTCTGCTTAGCCGAAGCGCAAAATAGAGAGGAACGCACACGCTTCCAAACCGCTCGACACCTGCGAACGAAGGAAGCAGCGGAGGGAACCTCTGCATCTTTCTCCAGCTCAGGAAATAAGGGAGGCAAATAACCCAAATAAAAAAATAACCCAGCTGAGTGCAAAAGGAGCGCCAAAATTAAAAATTAAATTAATGTAAAATGAATTCCTTAGTCCGGTGAACGCCAGGATGGGCCGCTAACTGGGAGGAGTGACCCCACTGGAGAACCCGAGATCGCAACCGGGACGGAACAAACAGGCAATGGGGGGGACCCCCACCGGGGCCGGTGTCGGAACGCAACGCCCTCTGCACCACTGCCTCAATAGCCCACGTAACACATTGTCAACCTCTACCACAAAGGGGAGGGAGGGATTGGGAGTTATAAGCATGGGTTCGGAACAGAACCTCCTCTTTAGCTCGGTGAAAGCCGCTTCAGCCCTAGAATTCCACTGGAAGTGGGCCGGAGTGTCTTTTTAATGAGACTGGTAATGGGAGCGGCAACCGTGCTAAAATTACGGATGAACCTCCGATAAAAATTGGCAAAACCCAAGAAGCGTTGAACCTGCTTCACTGAATTGGGCGTGAGCCAATTCTTGACCTCCAAAATTTTTTCTGGGTCCATTAGCACCTTGCCTTCTGCCACAATAAAGCCCAAGAAAGAAACGGCGTTGGTGTAGAAAGCGCATTTCTCGGCTTTATCAAAAAGTTGGGCCTTCAGAAGAGCCTTCAGAACTTGTCTGACATGAGCGACGTGAGATGGGAGGTCTGGAGAAAAAATGTAAATGTCGTCTAAGTAGACGAAAACAAATTTCTCCAACATCTCTAAAAACGTTGTTTATTAGCACCTGGAAGACAGAGGGGGAGGTCAAGGTCAGGTTTAGAAAAGACCGACGCCCCCTGTAAGCGCTCAAATGCGGCATTCATGAGTGGAAGAGGGTACCTGTTTTTAATGGTGATGTCATTGAGGGCTCATTGCGAGCGTGCACGTGCGTATGCACTCCTGTGTGTGTGTGTGTGTGTGTGTGTGTGTGTGTGTGTGTGTGTGTGTGTATGGTTCAGGTACCACATTCCTGTGGGGCTTAGCTCCTGAGGCAAGAGAGGGCAGGTGGTGTGCAGTGTGTTAGTGAAAGCCCAGGGGCCTCTTCTTACACAGCTTAGAGAGAGTACATGATTCACACAGTGGCAGCTCACTGGCAGGTCAGTGGAAAGGATTTACTTTCTTTTGCATTTTCATTGACATCTCATTGTCTGTCACATTGTCATTTCACTCATCATATACCAAATGCTTTTTTCTTATATTACCTTGTGCTATTTAGTTTAAAGTTTAATAAAGTGTCATTCATTTTTCTCATACGTTCTAACTAGTGTGACGGCTAGTAATATTTGGCTACATTAACAAAAAGTGGGAGAAGGATAGAAATGAATGCATAGATATAGTCAGTCATGGAAAATTCAAATTTAACGTATTTACTTATTTCTGGGACTGTCACATACATAAGAATGTTTGGGATAGTTACATAAAAGACATAAAGGACATTCATAATCGTTTTGTCATTAATTTTCCCATAACATTATTCTTTGTATTTTTTTCTGGTTTTATTAAAATGATATAGCATTTTGGAGCGAATATGCAAAACAGTAAGCCAAATGTTGAGGACAGAATAGCAAATATTTCTACTGCAACAGTGTATTTTCCTGGTGAACTAACATATGCTGGTATGAATGTTAGCCATACAGCACAGAAAATGAGCATGCTGAAACTAATAAACTTTGCCTCATTGAAATTATCTGGCAGTTTCCTGGCTAAAAAGGCCAACACTAAGCATAGTACTGAGAGAAGACCTATGTAACCCAGTACTGCGTAAAACGCAGTTTCTGATCCTGTGTTGCATTCTAGAATTATCTTTTTGTCAGTCTGCTTAAATGTTCTATCTGGGAAAGGGGGGTTGAGAGAGAGCCAGAGCACACAGATGCAGATTTGCACAGCGGTGCACGAGCAAACTATGATCCGCTGCTGCACTGGGCCAAACTTCCTGGCCATGTTATTGTTGGGAAGTGTCGCTTTGAAGGCAGTGACCACCACTATTGTTTTTCCCAGTACACAGGAGATGCAGAGTGCAAACGTGATGCCGAAGGCCGTGTGGCGCAGCATACAGGACCAGACTGTGGGCTCCCCGATGAAGGTGAGTGGGCACAGGAAGCACAGCAGCAGAGAGAACAGCAGCAGGGAGCTCAGCTCAGAGTTGGTAGCCTTCACGATGGGTGTGTTTTTAAAGTTAAAGAAGATCACAATAGTTGCAAATGCCAAACAAACCCCAGCCAGGGATACCACTGTAAGTGCAATTCCCATGCCGTCATGATAAGACAGAAACTCTATTTCTTTAGGTATACACTGGTCTTTTGCTTCATTTGACCAGTCCTCCAGTGGACATGGAATGCAATCAGCTGAACCTACAAAAAAACAAAAGATAAAGTTATGCTGAAACTTTACACCTCATTATGGATATTAATAGGGACATTTAGGAGTTACTGTACTTGAAAAGTATTTTCCTGCTTTAATCCACATACCATGAATGGCCCGATACCAAACATCGTGAAGCCGACCCATCATCAGAAACTTTTGTCTAAAATGTATACGGTGGCCCATAAGCAGGGGCGGATTGGGACTATAAATCTAACCGGGAGTTTCAAAACCATGGCGGCCCAGCAACATTATTATTATTATTATTATTATTATTATTATGATTGTATAGGCCCTACATGTCGTATTAAGTTATTGTGCTGCTGTTGTTGTTGTTGTTACACGATGACGAGAGCGTGCATGTAGGCCTAGTTGTACTCGCAATCAGACACACCCACGGTGGCATGAAAACGATACTTGCAATAACGGCCATGGTTTACTTTTGCTACTTAGGCTATGGTTTACTTTTGCTACTTGCAATAATAACTGCCACGGCGGGCACGAAAAATCACATTGAGCTGAATGATCCACTTCCAACAACACAAAACTAAACACACATATAGCATACTTTTGCAATTTGCAATAATAAATGCCACGGCGGGCACAAAAACACAAGTGTGTCCTACCTTATTACACTGTCAGCAGGCGTCGCAGGAGGTCGCTTCTCTCAGATAGCTTGTCGTTTACATGCACAGCAATATCCGATTACTGGAAACGATCAGCTTACGCCAGTATTTAACTTATTGCGTTCACATGAACATAAGTAATGTGATTACTCCAAAAGCCGCGTTTACATGATTCTCTCCATAATCAGCTCTGTGGAAAACGTAGCTACTAACTGCTTCCTGTTGTAAGGACAAAAATTATCCGCCCGTCAAAAATGTACGTTAGGCTATTATTATTATTATAGCTAGCTAGTAATTATTATAGCTACTTATTTATAGCTAATTGCTAGTAGTGGTTGATTTATATTATTGTACTAGCTAGCTTTACCGATCTCTAAATCTGGCGAATTTCCCGAAAATTTCAGTTATTTAATGTGCTAGCCACAAACTAGCTAGTAGCCTACAAACACAAGCACGTAACACTGAACAATATATTTTCACCGGTGAAATGCAAATTTAATAATACAATTCTGGAAGTGAGATGCTGAAGGAACCCCAGGCATAGCAAATGTTGACGGGTGGAATCATTTTGACGTTACACCGCCTCTTCTGCCTGACATGCGTAGTTTTGAAAACCCGAAAGAAACCGGAGAAAGGTGTTTACATGCTCCAAAAAATCGAAAGTTTGGCCAAAAAACCAGGGGTGTTAATCAGGTTTCGAAAACACGGATTATGACCTTACATTATCGGATAAAGGTGTTTACATGACCATTTCAGTAACCAGAGTATTGCCATAACCGGGTTCAGATCGGAGTATTAGTGTGCATGTAAACGTACTAGCCTACCGGCCCACGCACAGCACCGGCCCACCGGGAAAACTCCCGGTGCTCCCGATGGCCAATCCGCCCCTGCCCATAAGGCCAACCGCACTTCAAAAGCAAAAGCACAAATATGAAGGGAAACACGCTCCCATTCAATGCCAATGTCAAAACATATGCAAAAAGAGGTGTCTCACTGGAGTAGTCTATAAGAGCACCGTCCACAGGCTCTTTGAGAAGGGAACTGCGCAAGTCCAAACGTTTTAAACAAGGCACTTCTCTCGTACTTGTTTTACATAGTTTCATTCATCTTGATTACAATGAGTAGGACAACTTTTTCAACCCAAAATTACAGATAGCTCATTCAAAATGAGTGATACTAATGGATTGATGGAAAATATGTAAAGTACACTCAAATATTTAAGTTAAGACGTTTGCTAGCATTTACAGTGCAGTTGTTAAAACGGAAGCGCGCCACACCACTATAGAGAGACACAATGGAATGTGCTCTTGTCCAGAGAGGAACAAAGGGAGAGTCTGAATCCCCTTCCAAAGCAAACTGTTCGGCACAGTTTTTTTTTTTGTTTGTTTGTTTTTAGGCCTCCTGATTTACAAATGAAGCACTGACTAATATCCATATTAAGGTAATTTATGTAAATAAGGACAAGAAGAGGACCCAGAAATCTTTTTGGGAGTCCACTTTCCATAATGTAGGGGATACATTATGAATATTTGGGTCAGACAAACTTTTCTAAATATTTTCAAAATAAGTTTAAAAAATGATGTGGTTCTTTGCATGGCCAATGTCACACAGTTCTCCCTACTGGCAATCATTTCTGTGAACAAGAAGAAAATCTTAGCAATGATACTAGAATATTCCAAATTATTGCAAAGAACGTGATTCCTACTGTACCTGTTGTATTGGCTATTGTTCCATTTGCGCATGGAATGCAGTCAAAGCAGCAGATGGGCCTGCCTTTAATTTGTGCTTTTCTTGAACCTGCAGGGCAGATTTCTGTGCATACCGCTTTAGGAATCTGTCATAAGGAAATTAAGAGCTTAGATCATTTAGATACAAATTGCAGTAAATTCATGAATCATGCCACCAATGAGACCCTGAGAGCCTCCTAGTGTTTTTTAAAGTGATAGTTTGCTGAAAGTCAGTGTATCCGTTTTCCCCCTGTCAGTACAATGTAATATGCATTCAAAGAATAGTTATTTTGTGAATATTCTGTATACATCAACAACAAATCTACCAGTGGCTTGTGCAGCATTTTAACGTCCAAAAAGCAGTAGCATAACTCAAAATTCCATGTGATATTGCCTACCAGTAGATTTTTTTTTGTTGATATTTTTTCAAGTTCACTAAAAAAGTTGATGTGGTGTGATGTAAATTGAAAGTTGTCCACTTTCTTGCTACTTTCAAAGCTACTATTAAAATATCATCAATGTTATGTTTGTGTTAAATTTTAGATGAGTGACATTGGAATGTAGGTGTCAGTACCACTTTCCCTGTACTCCAGATGATGTTTTCTTCTTTAATAACAAGCTCATATCCACGTAATGATGTTCTGAAATGTCCCACTGGCACATGCTGTACCTCCCCATCTCTCAGCTGCCAGTTGATCATTTCATAGGAAGCAGGAGGGTCTCCATTTTCATCAAAGAACACAGCCTCCCCAAAGCTGTTTATAAAATTTACTCTTTTTAGATGATCACTGACCTGAATAGGGTGAAAATATGGACAAACATCCATTAATTAACCAGGTATCCTACAATTTTGTCCCTGTAGTTATTTTACCTGGATAACTAAAGCAATAAACGCTCACCTAAAGTGAGATTTTGACAAAAGAATTGTATAGACTTACATGTTTGGGTTCAATTTGTGAAGTGTTGATGCATAGTTTCCCCTGATTTTTTTCACTCTCATTCATGCAAAATATCAAATTATGAAGAGCATGTGCAATGGCATACACTCCTTTGTATACATTGTATGACACTCGTAGTTGTGTTACATTGAAGAAACTATGTGCTGGATCAAAATTCTCATCTCCTGTGCATGGTTTGCTTTTGGGCAGTATATGAGTAGATGTGGAGGACTCTTTTGTCAAACCTGAGTCACAGCCCACAATGGTTTCCCAGAAATCCCTCACAAAAGGATCCTCTCTAACAGCTAAAGGATTTATGTTCACAAGGAAGTCTTTTAGTTTAGGCATTGCCATTTTTCGGGTTGCAAATCCAATCACACCACCAAAAGAGTGGAAAATCTCAGTGTTAAATGGTTTTGTTGCTGTTATCCAGGCTTCACTTGCTATCCACTGGATACCTGTGATGTTCTGCATTACCAGTTCTTGCATCAGAGGATACAGCTCACCTTCTGAAAAGAATCCAAGAATCACTTTTACTGTCGACTGTTTAATTGTCTCGACCAATTCCAGTATTTTACTCCTTGGATATGTTCTTAAAACCGTTCCGACAAATGCGATGCAAACTCCAAACTTTTTTACTTGTTTTGTGAATGACAGGACCCCACTTCGTCCATAATAACTGTCAGCTTGAATAGCTCCTATCCATGACCATCCAAAGCGTTTGACAAGAGATGCTAAAGCTTTGGCTTGATGGTAATCACTTGGAATTGTGCGGAAAAATGTAGGATACTTAATTTTGTCGCTCAGACAAGCACATGTTGAGAAGTAACTGACCTAATGGAATATAAAACTATCAATAAACTGAAATTTTAACTGTGAAACATTTATTAATTCTTCATTTTATCAAAGGCACTAATAGCACTTCTTCTGACAACTCAAGTCTTATACAATTCATAAGACTTGATTTGTCATTTAAACGTAAGGATGAAGACAGTTAAATTCAACATGGTTCTCACATGCAACAAATGTAGCAGCAAGACTTTACCATTGGTACACCGAATGGTCCAAGTGTCTCAGCAGCTGCTGCAGATCGAGAAGATCCTGATTCTCCAATAATTGCAGATATGGGAGGAGGGCATTCAGCTTCCGATTTTGTCTCCTCTCGTCTGCTTACCAGAGTGAGAGCAGCTCGTAACGTGTTTGTTGGGGAGGCACATGAGTCAAAGATTCCGTATCCCAAGGTGATGTTTGGGAGCAAACTCTGGTCCTCATTGATTTCTTTTATCGTGAACATCATCACCTGTGCCCAACGATAGGCTCGCAAGTCAAATCTATAGAAAATGTGCAGGAATTTATTGTACATTTAACCTGAACAAAGTGTTAAATAAACGCAGTCACTGAAAAGGCGCTATTTTCTCATGTGTTTAAATCTGGCTTAAATCAGGTTCTTACCCTACACAATTGACTCCACGTAGCTCTTTTTGAAATGAGACATTTCGACTCTCTTCTTTGGTGAAGAGTGGAAAAATTGCTCCGAGCATGATGTCACCCTGTTTGAATATACTTGGCATTCCAAAATTGCCCAACAGCTTGCAGGGAAAATCACCCTCTGCTTCTATCTTGAGGAATAATATCATGCATAGTAAGATTTCATGTAGCCTTGCCATTGTGCCCCTCTGCTTTTTGGGGAATTGAGGGATTTGTCTCTCATTTATATATGGCAGCTCAGTCCTCATGATGCTTGTGTGTCATTTTAGGTGACACTCTGACTTATGGAAAACAAGCTTAATGCTTTTCCCTGAGGGGCATAGTAGAGCTGTTGTGGCATAATCCAACAATTGTTTTTGTAATTGTGTTATTTACCCAAATGAAAATGTTTGAATTGATGACAATCAGTTGTTTTATTTTTCAAGAGGGAAATAATTTTAGGCATTAGCAGCAATTGTATGCCTTAGCCTATATGCTGTTTACAACTCCTAATAGCACCGGGTGTAGCGATGTTACATTCCATGTAAGAATTCATTATTTATTTTCAAAAGGGAGCAATGTAATTTATCAAAAGAGCCACTCATCTAGGTTTTATTCCGATCCGATTGTGTTTGGACTACTGCAGCGTGACGTTGGAAAGATTTTTTCCCGAAAATAGATAGCGTGTGATAAAAGTCTATTGTAAACTTCTAAAAGTGTAAATAGGCTACCAGTAAGATATTAAAAAGCTGTCAGTCTTGTTTATTCTTGATCTATAGCATTTCCAGGTTTGTTGGGCGCTTGGCTTCGGCCATTGTCACTTTGTGCGCTATAAGGGGTGGCCCATCAGTGAGAACAAAAGGATGCAGACGCCTTTTGGCATTGGGTCTGGCGGTTTTAGATCCTGAAAAAAGCCTGGGGGTTCTAGTGTTAAGGCACAGCAGGCAATCTTACAGTCTGTTTTTCTATCTAGCTGAACAGTATGAAGAGTAACGAGTAAAGAGTAAGAGTAACGTTGTGTTTACGTTGTTTGTTAATGGCAGCAAGCAATTGCCATTATAAAGTAAGCTGGAAAGCTACATTAAAGTTAGCTCACCTAGATAACCTTAAACATGTCCGATTATGCAGTTGACTTTGTTGGCATACGTAGTATCTTACGATAGCCTACTGAATGCTAATCCAGCTTATTTTACAAGCACCCAAAACTTCATACTGTTCGTCAAGATCGCCTGATGTTCCTATTAGAAAACGTCTCATAGATTATAAAGTGCAGGCGCTGCTGGTAAACGATTGCGAAATCATGCAGCGTTTAAAAAAGTAATCATTTATAACATGCTTCACACTAGGAACGGTGAAGTTCTAAATTAAAACTACTTGTTGTGGTGCATTTCAAAAACTTTTCAAAATTTTTGTTTTGGAAAGAAATTCATATATCGGCATCAACTTCACTATTTATATTTGTCTAAGAAAAAAATCAAGCATTTAAGCATATGCCTTTTTTTGATCAAAATGTGAAGATCATGAGAAAGATACATTCAGTCAACTGTGTCCAAACCTTTGACTGGTACTCAGGCCCGGCGTGAGACAAACATACAGAGGGGTGCAATTGGAATCCACGGGTGGGCACAAAAAGCGTGTGATATATATATATATATTAAAAAAAAGTAATCATTTATAACATGCTTCACACTAGGAACGGTGAAGTTCTAAATTAAAACTACTTGTTGTGGTGCATTTCAAAAACTTTTCAAAATTTTTGTTTTGGAAAGAAATTCATATATCGGCATCAACTTCACTATTTATATTTGTCTAAGAAAAAAATCAAGCATTTAAGCATATGCCTTTTGATCAAAATGTCTCCAAGATCATGAGAAAGATACATTCAGTCAACTGTGTCCAAACCTTTGACTGGTACTCAGGCCCGGCGTGAGACAAACATACAGAGGGGTGCAATTGGAATCCACGGGTGGGCACAAAAAGCGTGTGATATATATATATATATATATATATATATATATATATATATATATATATATAAAACTACAACAACCAAGTACTGCTTCTTAAAGCACCATGCCATAGCCTACACAGCACATTGATAAATCACCTAAGACTGATAATGTCACCGTGCCACAAGAGTGCGCAAGTACACCACAACAACTAACACAGAGCTCAGAAAAGCGGACGCGTCTCAACAGTCACCATACCTTATAGCCAGCTAGCAATGCTAGATACAATTAGAATGGTGTCAATAATAGATTAGACGGGACCTGAATTAGCTGGGCTCTTCGTGTATGCAACATCCTTCTTCTGTGTTGGCTGAATACATTGGTCAGTGTGGACAATGAGTTCTTGCATATTTCCGTAGATGCCCCGAATTTATTACTAGCTAGCTAGAACTTTGGCGCAAACAATAAAGACAAGCTATCTTTTGGAACCTATCCGTGGTCCGTAGATAGCATTCGTGCTACCCTACATAGCATTAATGCGAGTGTAGAACTAGCTAATAATGTTTATTTACAGGCCAATTGAACAAATACATTGAAAATGATCAAACCACTTGTAGATTGCTGACTAGCATAGAGCGTATAATCGACACAGTTCAGTGCTAGGTGCTAGTAGCGAGTGAGACATAGGCTGTGTTCGGAATTGCTCCCTATTCACTCCCTCCCTATACACTACTTAGGGAATCTACATAGGACACTAGATAGGGATTCACTGGTGGAAAAGAAGGAGGTGATTTCGGACATTACATAGTCTGAATAGGTTACTTAGCAACGCGCAACGCTTGCGTGACAGCGGTCACCGGCTTGGTTTGAAAGCATGCAAGAAACGGTAAACAAGTTTTCTTTTTAAATTTTGAACAAGGGTTTTGTTGTCTCGTTGTAGGTAGATAGGTAAGTTAGGTAACTAGGTAGCTAGCTAGCTAATTAAGTTGCATTTTCCATTAAACAGTAATAATTGTTAAATTTAAAAAATAGCTAACACTTTGTAATATATTTAATCTACCGCGTTTATTTATATTTCGGTTATAAAGCCGATTAAACTGATTTAATATAGGCTACAAGATTAAACTTGCATTAATATTTACATTTGTAGACCAGCGCAGGCTCAGCCATCGCCATCTTGCCAAAAAAAATATCTCCGGTCATGTAGTGTACATCGTTTGTACCCTACATTTTGTGGTGCATTGTGGGGGATATTGAGTGGGCTATTTAGGGTGTCAAATTGACATTTCGAATTTTGGACACCCTACAAAATGGCCGATACCCTAAATAGTGCACTATATAGTGAATAGGGAGCGATTCCGAACACAGCCATACAGTCAAGCAACGGACCCGGAAGTGGGAAAAATTATACGCTGGGAAGAATTGTACGCTACACCGGTTAGTCAGCACGCCGGGCGGGCAATATTTTTAAAAGTCAATACTCAAATGTCATTGGATATTCGAGTCCTTCTCAAAGCTAGGCTACAAGATCTCCAATATTATTTTACACACACTTACACATACCCACCCACACATTTGTTTACCATTTCACGCAAAACAAAAAAAAACAAAATCCATAGTTTTCGTTCCAAGTATCCATAAAGGCTTGCACGTTTATGAGCAAGGAAAAACTGAGTGAGCAAATATTCCAACAGTTTAAGAACATAGTCCCCCCATTTTACGGCACAGAAAGTAATTAACATAAATTTTAATAAATTCATCATATTTAATATTTGGTTGCATATCCTTTGCATGCCACGACGTCCGGATTTCTGTAACCCAACAACATCAAAAAACACTCTCGATATCTTATTTACAGGTACTCTTACAGGCGATACTATATCCTCTCTGCATTTGAATGGATCTCTATGGGAATTGGGGGGTGGGACTAGATTAAGCTGTAAATTACACTGGAATAGTATGGAACACATGGATGGCTAAATGGCTGTAAGTCATCAAGGGTCTGACGTATCATACAAGCCTCAAATCATCACTCTGCTGCCAGATATGCATTAGATATGGATGGATCATTTTAAGGGTTGTTGACTTATTTTCCCATTGAGTTCAATAGGCTGGACAGTGGATTCGTGTCATTCTGCACGGTCCAAGTGTGGACAACCTTATTTGGGCTAATAACAGACTGTGACCCTACTTTGGATGTACTGTAGAGTTATAAAAACTGAAATAGAATTAGGAGCCAAGTGTCTTACAGTGAGCACCATAATTCATTCATTGGTTCAAACGTGCCTCTCAAACCATCACTCTGCTGCCAGATATGCAGTAGATACGGATAGATCACTTTAAGGGTTGTTTTTTCTGACAAATTTTCATATTGAACTCTATGGAAAAATAAGTCAGGAGAAGTAACCCTTCAAGTTATCCATCCATATCTAATGCATATCTGGCAGCAGAGTGATGGTTTAGGGCTTGTGTGATACGTCAGACCCTTGATGACTTAGCGACATTTAGCCAACCATGTGTTCCATACTGTTCCAGTGTAATTTACAGCTAATTATTGTCCCACCCCCCAATTCCCATAGAGATCCATTCAAATGCAGAGAGGTTATAGTATCGCTTGTAGGAGTAACAGAAAATAATATATCAAGAGTCTTTTGATATTGCTGGGTCACAGACATCAGGAAGTCATGGCATGCAAAGGATATGCTATCGAATATTAAAAATGATTACTTTATTCTACATTATGTTAAACTGTCCACTATTTTTTGATGCCAGAAAATGGGGGGGTCTATGTACGAAAGGTTCTATAGTTTCTAAGCGGTTCATCCGATTTGGATGAAAATACCCTCAAATTAAAGCTGTCGCTGTCATTGTGTCCAAAAATGTGTCACCGTCCAATGAATTATGGTGCTCACTGTATATGTGTGTTACAATTTGTGGTCAGAAGATTCAGTAGCCACAGCCAGTGCACCCATGCGCTGTGCCATTGACTGCGCCCATGTGCCAAATGGCATTGATTCCGGAAAATAGAGCCTTCTATGTTGATATCATATTTATAATCTAAATTCATTAAGGTTTCAGGGAGTATTAGACTTCAAACGCAGTATCTATTATGCAGTTTTGACCCATGTCATGCGACTTACTTTATGGATACGCCAGCCTGCCGACAATGCACGTTCAATTTCGATACTCTTTCTGCCCCGCCAAGCCACACTCTGAATCTAGTGTTTTTGAGGTTCCTTTGATGCATATCCCCTCTATTTGTAAGATTCAACACAAGCTTCCCATAATCTGCCCCAGTTTGATTGGCTTTAATCTTTTGCGGACATGATCTACCGTCCTCACAGAAGACATCTCACAGCTAAATAGCAGAAACAATTTGTTATGCTGAATAACAACTAAGAACGATGGATGATGAAAGATAGACAGTGCCATAACTGAATAGATGTAGAAACAATTGATGTATAACGTGGAAAGAAACAGTGACTTGATCTTGTAAAATATGACAGAAAGAAATGGCATAGTCTAAACTACAGAAGTACGAGTTAACAGTTTTTGAAATTAGGAGCTTTACATAATGTAAAGAATATAAACAGACCATTATTTTCTACAGCTGTATATGACACCGTTTTCATATTGGGAGTTGATCACTGAAGACTTGTAATTTATTTATTAGTTTATTTGTCAGGGACAATGCAGAGAACATTATTACAGGTTACAAGAACATGGAAAAGATGTACTACATGTGGGGTTTCTAGCCAGAGCTAATTTGCGACCCCTGTATACAGGTCATTTACAACTGGTCTTTACGTATGGCCTCATACTTGCTTTCATGCTATTTTGTTTTCTAAGAGGCTAATGCTAGTAACTGAAGTCCGTTTTGAACAATGCCAGAATTTCAATTTCTGAGATGTATTTTGGAAATACAAATGGCACATATTTCAATTAAATACATTTTGTTAATCCAGTAATTTATTATTTATTTTGATACCTTTCCCCACTGTATTTGTATATATTTGTAACTAGATACATGTTTATGTAGTTTTGCCCCTCTCTGACAGTAATTTAAATTTTAGAGTACTTTTACCGTGATTTATACAAATTCACTCTAAAGTAAATTTTGCATATTCATTATCAAAATATTTTCATCTAAGGAAAAACTTTATATGTTATAGCAATTTATTATCCCTTCTTGAGAGAATCCAAGCCTTTGTGGAGAGCACAGATAATATAGTCCTCCTGCAGACTGGTTAAGCTCCCTGTTTGTTAGGTAGATTCAGGTCCCCTCTTGGCTAATTTAAAAAAAAAAACATTTAAAGTGAAATCTCAGTAAATAGGATGAACAATGAGCTTAAGTAAAAAATTTTCCATGTCTCTTTTGTTTTGAGAAAATGTCTAGAAACTGTGGTCCCCCTCTTGGCGGGTATAGAGTGATAGTCCCCTGTTAGTAATATAGATATGTATGGGTGTGTGTGTGTGTGTGTGTGTGTGTGTGTGTGTGTGTGTGTGTGTGTGTGTGTGTGTGTGTGTGTGTGTGTGTGTGTGTGTGTGTATGGTGTGTGTGTGTGTGTGTGTGTGTGTGTGTGTGTGTGTGTGTGTGTGTGTGTGTGTGTGTGTGTGTGTGTGTGTGTATGGGTGTGTGTGTGTGTGTATGGGTGTGTGTGTGTGTGTGTGTGTGTGTGTGTGTGTGTGTGTGTGTGTGTATGGGTGTGTGTGTGTGTGTGTGTGTGTGTGTGTGTGTGTGTGTGTGTGTGTGTGTGTGTGTATGGGTGTGTGTGTGTGTGTGTGTGTGTGTGTGTGTGTGTGTGTGTGTGTGTGTGTGTGTGTGTGTGTGTGTGTGTGGTTCAGGTAGCACATTCCTGTGGGGCTTAGCTCCTGAGGCAAGAGAGGGCAGGTGGTATGCAGTGGGTTAGTGAAAGCACAGGGGCCTCTTCTTACACAGCTTAGAGAGTAGTACATGATTCACGCCGTGGCAGCTCACTGGCAGGTCAGTGGAAAGGAGTTACTTCCTCTTGCACATCCATTGACATGTCATTGTCTGTCACATTGTCACTTCACTCATCATGCACCAAATGCTTTTTTCTTATATTACCTTGTGCTATTTAGTGTAACAAAGCTTGTGTGGTCATTCATTTGTCTCATATGTTCTCACTAGCGTGACTGCTGGTAATATTTAGCTATATTAACTGAAACACAGTGGATGAAAGATTGTGATGAATGCATAGACAGTCAGACATGGATAAAGTATTTAATTCTGTCTGTGACTGTCACATACATGAGAATGTTTGGGGTAGTTGCACAAAAGACAAAACGGACATTCATAATCGTTTTGTCATTAATTTCCCCATAACATTATTTCTTGTATTCTTTTCTGGTTTTATTAAAATTATATAGCATTTTGGGGCAAATATGCAAAACAGTAAGCCAAATGTTGAGGACAGAATAGCAAATATTTCTACTGCAACAGTGTATTTTCCTGGTGAACTAACATATGCTGGTATGAATGTTAGCCATACAGCACAGAAAATGAGCATGCTGAAACTAATAAACTTTGCCTCATTGAAATTGTCTGGCAGTTTCCTGGCTAAAAAGGCCAACACTAAGCATAGTACTGAGAGAAGACCTATGTATCCAAGTACTGCGTAAAATGCAGTTTCTGATCCTGTGTTGCATTCTAGAATGATCTTTTTGTCAGTCTGCTTAAATGTTCTATCTGGGAAAGGGGGGTTGAGAGAGAGCCAGAGCACACAGATGCAGATTTGCACAGCGGTGCACGAGCAAACTATGATCCGTTGCTGCAATGGGCCAAACTTCCTGGCCATGTTATTGTTGGGAAGTGTCGCTTTGAAGGCAGTGACCACCACTATTGTTTTTCCCAGTACACAGGAGATGCAGAGTGCAAACGTGATGCCGAAGGCCGTGTGGCGCAGCATACAGGACCAGACTGTGGGCTCCCCGATGAAGGTGAGTGGGCACAGGAAGCACAGCAGCAGAGAGAACAGCAGCAGGGAGCTCAGCTCAGAGTTGGTAGCCTTCACTATGGGTGTGTTTTTAAAGTTAAAGAAGACCACAATAGTTGCAAATGCCAAACATACCCCAGACAGGGATACCACTGTAAGTGCAATTCCCATGGCATCGTGATAAGACAGAAACTCTATTTCTTTAGGTATACACTGGTCTTTTGCCTTATTTGACCAGTCCTCCAGTGGGCATGGAATGCAGTCAGCTGAACCTACGAAAAACAACGGATAAAGTTAAGCTGAAACTTTACTCCAGATTATGGATAGTATATACGGACATTTAGGAGTTATGTGAAATGTATTTTCCTGCTTTAGTCTATATACCATGAATGGCCCTATACCAACCATAGTGAAGCAGACAGCCCATCAGAAACTTCTGCAAATGTCTAAAATATACGGTGGCCCACAAGGACAATCAGACTTCAAAAACGAAAACACAAACATTAAGCGGAACAAACTCCAAATCAATGCAAATGTCAAAACACATGCAAAAAGCTAAAGCAAATGCAACAACGGAAATGTGCTCCAAGTTCAGTAAAAGTGCTAAATCAAAAACACATACCAAAGAGGAAAGAAGGGTTTATTATATACCCTAATCTATAAGCTATTTAAGGGATTCATAAAATATATGCGCAATTTGCGCAATCCCATGCTGAATTTTCAGCCCTGCTTGAAGTTTCAATAATTATAGGGTTGTTTAAATGGCGAATGTCACACTGTTCTCCATACTGGCAATCATTTATTTGAAGAACAAAATCTAAGCAATAATACTTGTAATATTCCAAATTATTACTAAGGATGTGATTCTTACTGTACCTGTTGTATTGGCTATTGTTCCATTTGCGCATGGAATGCAGTCGAAGCAGCAGATGGGCTTGCCTTTAATTTGTGCTTTCCTTGAGCCTGTGGGGCAGATTTCTGTGCACACCGCTTTAGGAATCTGTCATAAGGAAATTAAGAGCTTATATCATTTTGATACAGTGTTGTAGTAAATTCATGAGTCATCATAAATACCACAAATGAGTGCCTGAGAGCTTGTGTATTTTATTAAAGTGATAGTGTTACGACCTCGGATATGGACTGGACCCAAATGCACGACTCGAACACAGGAATGCCAATACTCAATAATTTTATTGCTTGACCAGGGTACTCCTGAAGCATGGGGAGAAAGGCAAAGGCAGTTATTGTTCCAAGCCGGAACTGGACTTGAGAGACAGACAGACAGACAGAGTGCGTAGCTCTTAATAAATTATGCTTCGACCAATACTCCTGAAGCATAGGGAGAACATATAAGACGGACAGTCCGGGTAATGCAATCAGCAGGGGAGCAGCGGGAACAGGAGAGGTCAGGGGCTGGAGATGGAGACGGATATCCAGGCAGGCTGAGCAGAGGTGGAGCGGGAGCGGGAACAGGGCTGAGTGGAATGGCAGGAGAAGTGCAGGGCAGTGGAGCGGAGTCCGGGCAGGACGTGGGCGCAGCGGCAGGGCAGCGGCAGTAGCAGCAACAGCAGCAGTAGCAGCAGCGACAGCAGCAACAACAGCAGCAGCACATCAGCAGCCCAGGCAGGAGGCGGGCACCGCCGCAGAGTGGAGGAACAGGACCCCCGGCTGCATGCACACACGTCAGACGGATGGCAGGAAAACAGCAACACAGGCAGGGGTAGCCAACAACTGCAGGTTGGCAGACTCAAGCAGACAGAGTTAGTACAGCGAGGCAGGAATAATGAACAGCAGGAAGCGCCATTCCAGACGAGAGGTAGACTGGGACCTTAGACGGAGTAAAGAGGCGAATTAACGCCGGTACAAGACAAGACTTTTAAATGCAAGACTAGACTGGATACTAGGAATCAAGACAAGACCAGAGGTTTCAGACAAAGAGAGTTAACGAACTGGCACAGGACAGAGAACACCTAAATACAAACATTAATTGATATCAATTAGGTGCCGCGTGCGAATGTATGCGAGGGTGATAAACAGAGCGGAGAGTGTGGAATGCATGCAAAACGGGGGAAAGGGATAGGCTGAGAGAAGCGTAGTGAGACAGAGTGACACGAAAGGAAAAACCACGCCCAACCTGCAGCTCGGGGAAACGAACTAGGGAGAGACGAACATGAAACAGGGGGAGAAGGAAAACACGGGAAACGAGAGGACGGGAGTGAGAACATTACAGATAGTTTGCTAAAAATTAATGTATCGGTTTTTCCCTTTTCAGTACAATGTAATATGCATTCAAAGAGGAGGTATTTTGTGAATAGTGAATATGCTGTGTACATCAATCACTAGCGTAACTAGTGAGGGGGCAGGGAGGGCACTCGCCACCCCTGGAGGCAAAATGCCAAGAGCCGGGCCCCCAGCTGCTTGGAGGCAAACATGCATTTTAAATTAAATTTTTAAAAAAAATGAAGGGCAGCGGTTTAAAAGCGCCGACTTTCAGTCGGTGCGGTTGTACTCCGAGGATCGGGGTTCGCGCCCCGGTCCTGCCAGATCCGAGCATGGCCGGCGCCCTGTGGAAGCAGCAATTGGCGGCTGCTTCCAGGTGGGGGGAGGGGCTCGGAGAGAATCGCTGCGCGCATAGCGGCCTTGGGCGGGCTGGAATCACGGTCAGGAGCTCGGAGGAGTTGCGCCCTGAAGAGGACATGGCGCCCTCCCGTCCTACCGCCGGCTGACGGGGTTGTGTAGCGGTGATTCTCTAGTGGTTGCTACACGGGGGGAATTGAAATACAATAGGGGTTCAATTGGCTACGAAATTGGGAGAAAATGGGGAAAAATCAGAAACAAAATAAAAAAAAAAAAAAATACATTTAAATAAAAAAATTATTCTTTCAAATGAGGCTATAGCCCATATTTAAAACATGGGGAAATATTTTCATTAATATAATCCATAGGCCATTAGGCTACGTTGTTTGACTTCCACAAATGCACATTGCATGCACGTTCGTTTCCGACGTCAGAAATCAGGTTATATGAAATGTAGCCTAAACAAAAAGAACAGCGGGAGAAAACAAAATCTGCGTTAACATGTGTAGCCTATCACTAGCTAACTTCTTTTTGAAGCATAATCAACCCAAGGAGGACTCAAGTTCAGACTGTCTCAATTTGGAGAACGTAATCAACAAGTTTGCCAGGGCAAAAGAACGAAGAATTGACCTGTAAGAATGACCACGACCACGTAGACAAGGAAAAGCAGTGAATTAATTAACTTACCAGATGCTATGACATTTTAAATATACTACATAAATGAATTAACTGAATATTCATTTTCTCACATAGCCTAGACCTTCCGTGTCCAAATTTACTATTTTGTTTTGTGTAGACAGAAAAATTAGCCTGGCTTACACTTTGTATTTTCAAAAGCAAAATAAGATGACAAGTTCAATGCATAGGACCGCATGCAATGTCATAGCGAATTGATTTGTTTTTGTCAGAATAATAGCGTAAAAAACATATTTTTTGTAAATCTTTATTTGCAGACATTATTTATTGCTACTGCGTGTATTGCTTGCCTGAAGTGATTAATGTTATATCAGCATTTTAGAGAGATAAGTTAGGCTATTTCTGTAGGCTATTGCTGCCTTCAAGTGCTCTTCGGAAGCTCCTATTTCTCAGTTACCAAATCGTAATTACGAGGTTGACGCATTCACATGCTCAGAAATTGGAATTACCAGCAAACATGGATGTCTAGAAAGTAAATGTTTGTTTTGATCCTTTACGAATAAAAAAATACACAGAAAGCTGCTATCACTTTCTGCAAAGAAGAGGAAAGGAAACGTATGACGAGAGCCATTTAGGCTATATTAAAGTATATTTCTGCTATATCGACTTGGCAACTGGGAAATATGAGCTCCGAGGAGCACTTGGATAGAGGATGGATAGAGAGGTAATAGGTCAGTGGTGAAACGTTACAACTCGGGAACTCAGGTAGCAAAATTATCTCAGACTTTCCCACACACGTGGCACCTAAGGCCGTAGTGCGCTCAACTTGAGGCCGTAGTGCACTCAACTTAAAAGTTTGATTAGTGACCGACGGGTCCGTCACTCTGTGGAGTGATTCAAACTGTGGAGGCTGTATGCTGCTCCCACCCATGGGCTAATACTTTTACAAAAGTCCTGCAGCGTAGCTGGCAGGCACCTGCAGCGGAGCTGGCAGGTATAATATCACCCAGAGAGAGAGGCTGTACGGTGCGTAGCAGATGGCAGGTATCAGGCTGTTTGTGGTAGGAGTGTTTGTTGGGGTATTTGTTTTGTGGGCCCAACCAGTATTGCGTTTCATTATAACTGTTTTAACTTCTTATTAACATTGTTCAATTCTAATTAACTTTTTATATAATGTCTTTCTATGTCTTATGTAAAGCACTTTGAGTTGCCTTGTGTATGAAAATGTGCTATACAAATAAACTTGACTTGACTTGACTTCGGTTCGTTCAAGTGCAACTTCCATGTCGGAAACTGACTCGTATTTCCGATAATTCCGACAGCACTTGAATTCAGCATATGTCTCTGGCTCGCCGACATAGGGTCATATAAATTTTTAGGCCCCTTGCTGACCTAATTTGCCCCCCCTGAGCTGATCATGTAGTTACGGCACTTACATCAAAAAAATATCCACATTATGTACTAAACATTATGTAACACACATTATGTGTTAAATTTTAGATAAGTGAAATTGGAATGTGGGTGTCAGTACCACTTTCCCTGTACTCCAGATGATGTTTTCTTCTTTAAAAACAAGCTGATATCCACGTAATGATGTTCTGAAATGTCCCACTGGCACGTGCTGTACCTCCCCATCTCTCAGCTGCCAGTTGATGATATCATAGGAAGCAGGAGGGTCTCCATTTTCATCAAAGAACACAGCCTCCCCAAAGCTGTTTATGAAATTAACTCTCTTTAGGTGATCACTGACCTGGATAGGGTAAAAATATGCACAAACATCCATAAATTAACCAGCTATTTATATATATATATAAAAAAGACATTTTTTTGTTCCTGTAATTATTTTACCTGCATAATTAAAAGTGAAATTAAAAAAATGTATTGTATATAGACTTACATGTTTGGGTTCAATTTGTGAGGGGTTGATGCATATCCTCAATTTCCTTTCACTCTCATTCTTGCAAAATATCAAATTATGAAGAGCATGTGCAATGGCATACACTCCTTTGTATACATTATAAGACACTCGTAGTTGTGTTACATTGAAGAAAACATGTGCTAGATCCAGATCCTCATCTCCTGTGCATGGTTTGCTTTTGGGCAGTATATGAGTAGATATGGAGGACTCTTTCGTCACACCTGAGTCGCAGCCCACAACGCTTTCCCAGAAATACTTCAAAAAAGGATCCCCTGGAAAAGCTAAAGGATTAATGTTCACAAGGAAGTCTTTTAGTTTAGGCATTGCCATTTTTTGTGTTGCAAATCCAATCACACCACCAAAAGAACGGAAAATCTCAGTGTTAAATGGATTTTCTGCTGTTATCCAGGATTCACTTGCTATCCACTGGATACCTGTGATGTTCTGCAGTACCAGTTCTTGCATCAGAGGATACAGCTCCCTTTCTGGAACGAATCCAAGAATCACTCTCACTGTCGACTGTTTAATTGTCTCCACCACTTCCAGTAATTTACTCCTTGGATATGTTCTTGAAACTGTTTCGATAAATGCGATGCAAGCTCCAAACTTTTTTACTTGTTTTGTGAATGACAGGACCCCACTTCGTCCATAATTACTGTCAGCTTGAATAGCTCCTATCCATGACCATCCAAAGCGTTTGACAAGAGATGCTAAAGCTTTGGCTTGATAGTAATCACTGGGAATTGTGCGGAAAAATGTAGGATACCTAATTTTGTTGCTCAGACAAGCACACGTTGAGAAGTAACTGACCTAATGGAATATACAAGCAGTAATAAAATTCAATTATAAATGTGAAACATTTATTCATTTCTCATTTTTCATTTTATCACAGGCACTAATAGCACTTAAAATGTACAAGACTTTATTTGTCATTTAAACTTAAGAATGAAGAGCATTAAATTAAATGTGGTTCTCACATGCAACACATGCAGGAGCAAGACTTTACCATTGGTACACCGAATGGTCCAATCATTTCAGCTATTGCTGCAGATCGAGACGATCCTGATTCTGCAATAATTGCAGATATGGGAGGAGGGCATTCAGCTGTTGATTTTGTCTCCCCTTGTCTGCTTACCAGAGTAAGAGCAGCTCGTAATGTGTTTGTCGGGGAGGCACATGAGTCTAAAATTCTATATCCCAAGGTGATGTTTGGGAGCAAGCTCTGGTCCTCATTGATTTCTTCTATCGTATTCATCATCACCTGTGCCCAGCGATAGGCTCGCAAGTCAAATCTATAGAAAATGTACAGGAATTTATTGTACATTTAACCTGAACAAAGGGTTAAATAAACGCAGTCACAGAAAAGGCGCTATTTTCTCTGGCGTCAGACTCTTACCCAAAGCAGTTTGGCTCTTCATTTGGCTCTTTTTGAAATGAGACACTGCGACTCTCTTCTTTAGTGAATAGTGGAAAAATCGCTCCGAGCATGATATCACCCTGTTTGAATATACTTGGCATTCCAAAATTGCCCAACAGCTTGCAGGGAAAATCACCCTCTGCTTCTATCTTGAGGAATAATATCATGCATAGTAAGATTTCATGTAGCCTTGCCATTGTGCCCCTCTGCTTTTTGGGGAACTGAGGGATTTGTCTCTCATTTATATATGGCTGCTCAGTCCTAAGGATGCTTGCGTGTCATCTTAGATGAAGGTGGAGCTTCTGGTAAACAAGCTTTATGTCTTTTCCCTGAGGGGCATAGCAGTGCTGTTGTGGCATAATCCAACAAACTAAACAACAGATTCACTAGACTAGAGAACGTTTAGCAAATACAATGCATGCATATCTAGACATCTGCTTAAAACCAACATATAACAGTACCCTCCACAATTATTGGCACCCCTGTGTAGGGTCAACAGGAACTACGATTCCATAAAGTCCACTGGAGGCTCCTCCACGTTGGAAGTGACGTAGGACGTCCCGGTTGTGATTTCCGCATTGTAATGCGATGTAGCGGACATGCGTGACTGGCAATAAAGTTTATAAAAAGGGCAACACGGACTTGTAACCAAAAGGTTGCAGGTTCGATTCCCAGGTAGGACACTGCCGTTGTATCTTTGAGCAAGGTACTTAACCTGACTTGCTTCAGTATATATCCAGCTGTATGAATGGATAAATGTAATAAGAAGTTGTGTAAGTTGCTCAGGATAAGAGCGTCTGCTAAATGCCTGTAATGTAAATGTAATGTAAGTATAGACTTCAAAATGAGGCCAATTTACAACAAACAATATTGGCTCTATTTGGAAAAAAAACAAGCTCTATTCGAAATCAATACTACCCAGTGTTTTCTGAATTATTTAATGAAATTTGGTATTTTGTTTTTTTATCTAACCATCTGTGGTCATTCAAACTTTGTGTCATGTGAAAGCAGTTTAATGTTTAATTTTAACTGAACTGAGCTGAAGTTAGCAAGTCATGCAGGTGGTTTTCTGAAGCTGTGTAGCTACCCTTATGGAAAAAGAATATGCTGCAGTATATTGTAAATATATAAAAATTATCTTCACAATATATTTAAAATATACTGCAGTATATTACATTTCCATATGGGTAGGTAGCCTGCCAGGTGTGTGAATGAAACGAACATGTATCTGACTATACAGTATGTTTTGGTTAAAGAGTAAAGTACCAGAGAGCGCAGTACAGTACATCGTGATGAAGTAGCACCTATGTCCCACAGACTGAACTGTGTTCGGTGTGCTATTTGGGTTTAACAGTTACAAATTGAGTCTGAGGTTTTATTGCCTACCTTATAGTCTTGTAGCTATCTGAGTCACGAAACAGTATTGCGTGGGGTCTGCATGTGAAATGATTGAGAATGCATTTCAGAAATACAAAGATTATACTGCTGTAAAGGCAATAGATTTAATATTTTGCCAATTATTAGTTAGCAAGCAAGCTAGCTTCCACACAAAACAAAGATGGCTAACAAAGTTTAAAGAAAATGTTCTATGGCATCATGTATTGGCTGAAATAGCATCACATGTGCACTTACTTTTGTCAATGAAAAGCATTACATGTGCAAGTCGTTTATTTTGATTGTGTATCCTGCAATTTGCCTACCTTGATCAGACTACTTTGATCTGATGTTATTTAGATTTCCAAAAAGCATTCGATAAGGTACCACATGAGAGACTCATTAGTAAAATTAAGATGATAGGAATTACAGGAAGCAGTTCAGAGTGGGTTCGGAACTGGTTACAGGATAGAACACAAAGTGTAGTAGTTGGAGGGACCTTATCTGTGCAGGGTACTGTGGGCAGTGGAGTCCCACAGGGATCGGTACTGGGACCACTACTCTTCCTTATCTACATAAATTATCTCGACAGTGACATTGAAAGCACATTGGTTACATTTGCAGATGATACAAAACTGGGAGGATTGGCCAATAGCTTGGAATCCACCAAAATAATTCAAGAGGATTTAACCAAAATTCAGATGGGCAGACACCTGGCAAATGAAATTCAACATGGCAAAATGTAAGGTTCTACATGTGGGTAATAAAAATATAAGGCAGGATTACTTTATGGGTGGTACAAAATTGGAATGTGCTGAAGTTGAAAAAGCCTTGGAGGTAATAGTTCATCAAAGCCTTTCTGGTTCTAGTCAATGTGCTGCAGCAGTCAAAAAGGCCAACAGGATGCTAGGATATATAGCCAGGAGTATAGAGTATAAATCTAAGGAAGTTATACTCGCATTATACAATACCCTTGTCAGACCACACCTAGAGTATTGTGTGCAGTTCTGGGGACCGTGCTATAAAAAAGATATAGAGGCGGGGTTCAGAGAAGGGCAACTAGACTAATCCCAGGTTTAAAAGATAAACGTTATGAAGGAAGGCTTAGGATACTTAATCTCTTCAAACTTAGCAAAAGGAGATTTAGGGGACATATCATTGAGGCTTTTAAATTCATTAAAGGGATTAACAAAGTCAAAGGCAGGCAACTCTTCAAGGTGAGCTCGGTCAACAGAACAAGGGGGCACAATTGGAAATTAGCAAAAGATAGATTCCATACAAATACCAGGAAGTACTTTTTCACGCAGAGAGTGGTTAATGTATGGAATAGATTGCCAGGGCATGTTGTGGAAGCAGAAACCTTGGAGATTTTTAAATCCAGGCTGGACATGGTCCAGGATTTTATTTCATTTTAGGTAATCTATTTTTATTATTTTATTTTTTATAATTTTAGGTCATCTATTTATTTTATTTTATTTTATTATTTTATTATTTTATTTATTTTATTTTAGTTTATTTTAGTTTATTTTATTTAAGTATATTTTTGGTTTTATGAGTATTTTGATTGTTTCTATTGCTCTTAATGATTTATTGGTTTTTATGGGTATGAATTTTTAAAGGGTTAGTTCGGAATTTTGGACATAATGTCTCAATTACGATTTACCCATGATGTAGTTGATTGATGGAAACCATTTTCAGATAATTCCATGCTGTCCCTTCTTTTGGACATACACACATTGCTAATGCTAGCGCAACTCGTAGGAAACTAGTAGCATCCACTACCAAACACACTTAAACACTCCAAGGTGCACCCAAAGCAAATAAAATACGACGATAGTCTATCGGGGTTATTTTCAGTGATTATTAGGGGTGGGTATCGTTTCAATCTTATCGAATCTCGGTTCCGATTCCAATATTTTTTGGAGAGAAAAAAAGAACACATTTCAAGAACAAAAATTAGCCTAAAGGCTGAGGAATAAAAACGTCATTAAAAAGTCTGTTTTAAAGATGTATGGAATGCGGCACGCCGTTTCTTTGCAAATTATGTATTATAAACCAAATTGACAGAATTAATGGAGCAGTGTTTTTTTTCTTCTCTCAACCCGACTTGATCAAATGAGTCAAATGAAAGTCCGAAGTTCTCTTGTCCGAGAAAGCACGCTGTATCCACTATCGATTGACAACGCAAACAGGTGACTGTTACTATTGAGACCAATCTTCCGGCGTGCGCTGCGTGCTATTGATCTCAAAGCTGCATGCATGCCAAGCTTGTGAGAGACTAGTTAACGTTACGGTCGAGTCTATTCTGTTCAATAGCATCAGTAATATCACGGTACAGATATTCAATGCATTGATAAATTGGGAGCCAACTGCACAACCGCGAGTTATCCGCGTGACTTATCGAGGGGGAGGTGTATATGGATATTGCTGTGAATAACCAGATATCAATAATGCATTTTGCATACCTAAACGGAGTAGACTCAACCGTAGCAAAGGGATGTAACCCCTTCACCACAAATCTTGTCGCCGCTCGGTGACATTCATCCACTTTCTCCTTGCTCATCTTCCCCTTCATGGCTAAAGTGAAAGGAGTTTCTGTACAGGAGGGTCTCGACTCTGGGGATTAACCGGAGGTGGAGGGGTGCTCTGACTGCTCTCTGAACTCGTATCTAAGAAAAATATATATTAGAAGAATAATTTGTAGACATCATTCGTTTAATATAAAAGGCGAATGTCAGCTCATCTGTGTTTTGTACCTGAGCGTGAGACGTTGCTACTGCTAGCGCTAACGTTAGCTGTAACGACGTTAGCTGCATTGTGGCTGGGAGACCGCAACACATCAAACACGGTGCATTCCTTCAGATTCACGACGTGTTGAAGCAAATGCTTCGTCATGTTGGAGGTGCTTCCTCCCTTGCACGAAATAACCTTACTGCAGGTGTTGCATTTTGCCGTGTTGCTATCTTTTTTAGTGAAGCTAAGCCAAACTTTCGAACGTTTGCTGCGGTCAGCCATGACGGTCGATCCAGAATGTAAACAGTAGCAATGTGCTTTGCTAAGTCGCTGACGTAATGCGTAACAAATGATGTGACGTTAGGTCCACGTAGCAGGTCCTGGCTGCTAAGTGAAACTTATGGACTGTAAAAAGCTCACTGCAGTTCACTTGGGAGCGCGACTGAAATGTATGCAACAGTTAGGAACCGAGAAGCAGAATCGAAATGCATGTGTCTTAACGAATCCACGGTTCTTGGAAATTTGTTAGCGGTTCCAACTTGGAACCGGTTCTTGATACCCAACCCTAGTGATTATACAATCATTTTTCAAGTCAAACTATCGAAACTATCGTTGAACTCTTTACTTTGTGCTCACCTAAATTCTCAGTGGAAGTACGGCGGCGGAGCTAGCTGTAGATTAGCCAGGGTATCTGCCTGTAGGCTATCTGCTGTACTCCTCAGTTGCCGACACAATCCGTTTTGCCGTAAAGTTACATATTTGGTAGACAACAAGTCAGCTAAACACAAACATGCTACAGAATAACACAGCATATACAAGCAAGCACACTGGCTACCAATTTGCAGGAAAAGTTTGACCACTTCCATGACTTCCCAATCGTGGCAACTAGCTAGCTAGCTGAATAGATAGATCACACATGCAATCATTTATTAGTTACCTGCTCGTCAGTTGTTTTCGGTGCATGAAGAAAAACAGGTGATGGCACAGCAGTCTCCTTCAGTAGAGGGTGTCCCGCCCGTCCTTTTTTGATTTTCACATAGTCATCCTCCGTAAAATGGTCACTACAAACTTTTTTAGAGTCTCAATTGGTGACATCCATGCGAGCAGCAAGAAGCCACAGCTGTTTTCTTTGTTGATCTTCCACTGGAAATCGGTGAAAACTTTGTGGTGCCCATTTTTTTTGCATGATTTGAACAACCTTGAAATACACACCGAAATACCATCTTACCTGAACGTTAGCTAACAATACTACGAGTCTGATTCTTTCACACGCGCGATATTGTTTTTGGCCGGCAGAGCTATAGGCTACTTTACGTTACCTAGCTGCTAAACTAACGCCGTACTTCCACGCAGAATTTAGGTGAGCACAAAGTAAAGGACTCAACGATAGTTTAGCTTGAAAAATGACGGTATAATCACTGAAAATAACCCCGATAGACTGTCGTCGTATTTTATTTGCTTTGGGTGCACCTTTTGAGTGTTTAAGCAGGTTAACTTTGGTAGTGGATGCTGCTAGTTTCCTACGAGTTGCGCTAGCATTAGCAATGTGTGTATGTCCAAAAGAAGGGACAGCATGGAATTATCTGAAAATGGTTTCCATCAATCAACTACATCATGGGTAAGTCGTAATTGAGACATTATGTCCAAAATTCCGAACTAACCCTTTAAGGTATTTTATTGGGTTTATTGTTTATTGATAGTTTTATTTTATAAAAAATTTTAAAAATCACCGACGAGCCAAGTTGAGTTGAATGGCCTTTTGCCGTCAAACCCTTTTTTTATGTTTTATGTATGTATGTATGTCCTCCTTATCTCATTATGTTAATACATTTTTACATAATGTATGCACTTGTGTGTGTGCGTGCGTGCGTGTCTGTTTGTATGGTTCAGGTATCACATTCCTGTGGGGCTTAGCTCCTGAGGCAAGAGAGGGCAGGTGGTATGCAGTGTGTTAGTGAAAGCACAGGGGCCTCTTTGTGAGGCACCCGGATTACATCCCGGGTTTTCCCATTGTCTCACAGTCCACCCCGTGTTTTCCCTCTCTCCCTCCTACTTGTGTCCTGCACTCCCATTACATTACATTACATTACATTACAATCATTTGGCAGACGCTTTTATCCAAGGCGACGTACAATAAGTGCATATTGAAGGTCATTGACGCGACTACAAAGCAAATCCGACAAAGCACAACTTTCTCACAGCGTAGGAGCTATCCCTAGTAATGAACATGAGTAGTACACACAGTCAGCTATACATTCTGAACTAAAAATAACCAAAAACACAAGTTAAATAGAAAACAAGCAAAAAAAAAACAGGAAGCGAGTACTATAGAATGGTATATAGGTATTTTAGTCGAGGTGGAGTCTGAAAAAGTGTGTTTTCAGACCACAACGAAAAACAGACAGTGTTTCAGCTGAGCGCAGCAGTGTGGGGAGTTTGTTCCACCACTGGGGAGCTAGAGTTGAAAAGCTCCGCAGTCGGGACGAGCGGGAGCCGTTAACACGGAGGGGGGGAAGTGCAAGTCGCCCTGCAGTAGCAGAGCGAATTGGTCGAGCAGGAGCGTAGTGCTGGATTTTAAGTCCTGTAGGTAGGAGGGGCCTGACCTTTTGGCTGCAGTGTAGGCCAGGGTCAGAACTTTGAACCTGATCCTGGCCACGACCGGCATCCAGTGGAGTGACCTCAGCACGGGGGTGACGTGTGAGAACTTCGGGAGGTTGAACACAAGCCGAGCAGCCGCGTTCTGGACCAGTTGTAGGGGCAGAATGGCACAGGCTGGTAGGCTTGCGAGAAGGGAGTTGCAGTAGTCCAGACGTGAGGTGACCATGGTCTGGACAAGAAGCTGGATGGAGTAGGTGGTCAGGTACGGCCGAATTCTCCTGATGTTGTACAGGAGGAACCTGCAGGACAGTGCCGTTGCCCTGATGTGTTCTTTGAAGTCCAGCTGGTCATCCAGGACCACCCCCAGGTTCCTTGCAGAGTGGGAGGCGGTCACCATGGTTCCGTTGACGGTGATGGACAGGTCGAGGAGCGGGGAGGTCTTGTATGGCATGAAGAGCAGCTCAGTCTTGCCGAGGTTGAGCTTCAGGTGATGGCTAGACATCCACTCAGAGATGTCAGCCAGGCAAGCAGATATCCTTTCCTTTACCTGTGGGGTAGAGGGGGGGAAAGAGAGGAAGAGTTGAGTGTAATCAGCATAACTATGGTAAGAGAAGCCATGTGAATTAATAACCAAACCAAGAGACTTAGTGTAAATGGAGAACAGCAGAGGACCCAGTACAGATCCCTGCGGGACTCCTGTAAAAAGTGAATGAGGTGCAGAGACAGAGCCCTTCCAGGAGACTTGGTAGGATCTATCTGTGAGATAGGATGTAATCTCCCCACACCTGAATTGTGTTTTCCTCTCGTGTCCTCGTTACCCTTCTCCCACCTGTTGCTCGTTTTGTCTCGTCATGTCTTGTATGTAGTCTGCCCTGTCTCTTTTTTCAGGGCCGGACCGTCTTGTGTTGCTCGTCTATGTTGTGAGCTGGGTTTCCCATTGTGTTCTTGTCTTATTTGGTACCCCCTGGTGATGTACCCTCGTGTCATGGACCTCCTCATCTTGTCTTGGTCTAGTCTTGTCTAGGTCTTGTTCCCTACAAGCTCCTCTATTCCCTCCAGGCTTCCTCATTCCTGTCCCTCCTCGTTCCTGTCCCCTCTTGTTCCTGTTCCCCCCAAGGCTAGAGTGCCGTCACGGGCCCCCCCACGGGACCCCCGCACCTGTTCCTACCCCTAGGCTGAGTGCCGCCCCCAGGTTTTGAAGGTTGTGTTCCCTGGGCCTCCCCTGCACCTGTTCCTGATCCCACGGCCGGCGTGCCATCCTTAAGCTGGACCCCACGGCCTGGTGACGTCTTGTTCCTGTTCCCCCACGACCTGAGAGCCGTCCCTGACTCTTCCCTGTTCCTGACCTCCACTTTGTTCCAGACCCGTCCAGTTCCCGACCCGTCCTGTGCCTGACCCATCCTGTGACATGTCATTGTCTGTCACATTGTCACTTCACCCATCATGTACCTAATGCTTTTTTCTTATATTACCTTGTGCTATTTAGTGTAACAAAGCTTGTGTGGTCATTCATTTGTCTCATATGTTCTCACTAGCATGACTGCTGGTAATATTTAGCTATATTAACTGAAGCACAGTGGATGAAAGATTGTGATGAATGCATAGACAGTCAGACATGGAAAAAGTATTTAATTCTGTCTGTGCCTGTCACATACATGAGAATGTTTGTGTTATGATTCCGAGAAGGGACTGGACTCAAATGCACGACTCACAGACAGGAATTGCAATAATTCATATAATTTATTACTTCGTCCAAACTCCAGAAGCATAGGGAGAGAGATAAGACAGGGGCTGGATCCTGGAATGGCATTAGCAAGGGATTGAACGGGAGTGGGAGTAGGCGAGGGGCTGGATGGTGGCGGAATCCTGGGCTGGAGTAGCAGAGGAGGAGCGGGATGCGGGAGACGGGGGCTCCGTGGAGTAGGCTAGGATAGCTGCAGGCTGGCAGACAGGCAGAGCAGAACAAGGCATTAATTACAGCAAGGCAAGAACAAAACAGGTAGCGTAATACGCTAGGCTAGGCAAGACTAGAAGCAGTAAAAGCAAGGCAAGACAAGGCTTGAATATTAAACACTAAGCAAGACGAGACAAGAGTTATTTCAACAACAAGACTTAACGAACTGGCACAAGACAATGAACGCCGGAAGAATATAAACTCCTCAAAAAAAGTTTGGAAACGTTATTTCGGTCGATTATTCCTCCCCTTTAATAATACCAATTGGTATTGTATTTTATATCGCTGGAAAGCCTGATTAGTCACCTTTACAATGAGGTACAACTTGTAAGGATCACGCATTCGTGGAATGAGCAACACAGCTAATCGTGTGGGTAGCGGCCCAAAAAAATGTGCCAAAATCCCCTGCAATATTCTTCTGTTGGTATTCACTCTCGTTTTGAGTTGCTTGGTGGATTGGATGATTGCACTCTCCCACAGTAATAAGGAAAAAACAACACATATTGGCCATTTTTACACTTTATTCATTTTACACTGTCAGGGACCTCAGTAGCGTGTGAAAGATCCATACGCAGTCACAACAGCTTGGCACCTCCTCCTCATGCTGGTCACCAGCCTGGTCACACACTGCTGTGGGATGGCATCCCATTCCTCAACCAGGATTTGCCGCAAGTCAGCCAACATGGTTGCGTTGGTCACTCTGGCACGTACAGCACGCCCAAGCTGATCCCACAGGTGTTCAATTGGGTTGAGGTCTGGACTCACGGCAGGCCATTCCATCCTCTCCACTCCAAAATTCTGGAGGTACTCTGTGATGATCCTGGCTCTGTGGGGGCGAGCGTTGTCATCCTGGAGGATGGAGTTAGGTCCCAGATTCTGGAGATATGAGATCGCCACTGGCTCCAGAATCTCATTCCGATATCTCACTGCATTGAGATTGCCTTCAATGATGACAAGTTCTGTTTTGCCTGTGAGAGAGATACCGCCCCACACCATGACACTGCCCCCATTGAAAGGTGTCACGCGATCTGTGCAGCAATCTGCATAGCGTTCTCCACGCCGTCTCCATACTTTGATCCAGCCATCCAGCTTCCGCAGACAGAACCTTGATTCATTACTGAACATGACGTTGCCCCACATTCTTAGGTTCCACTGTCGGTACTGTCGACACCAGCGCAAACGGGCCTGATGGTGAAGGGCAGTCATTGCAGGCTTCCTGGCAGCCTTATAAGCACGAAGACCGGCCATGTGCTGTCTGTTCCTCACCGTCTGTTCAGAGATCTGTCTGTGGTACCGTTGTGCAAATCTTGCCTGTAAATCTCTGGAAGAAAGCCTACGGTTCCTCAGTGAAGCAAGGGTGAGGAACCGGTCTTCTTGGGGTGTTGTCTTCCTGGGACGGCCACTTCGTGGTCTGTCTTTGACTTCACCAGTCTCACGGAACTTGGTCCTAAGTTTGGAAATGGTACCAGGGCTGACACCAAATAATGCTGCCACTCTGCGTACCGGAACACCAGCTTCCACTTGCCCTATTGCACGGGCCTTATCCTGAAGGGACAAACGTGGCATGTTTATGCTTGGAGCACACACAAACTCAACAAAGTTGCAGGACCCATGCATACAAGTGCTGTCAATTAGGTGCCAATCAGGTGCCAGTCACACACCTGTGACTGGCATACACCTGCCAGCACTTGAAGCTCAAAACGAGAGTGAATACCAACAGAAGAATATTGCAGGGGATTTTGGCACATTTTTTTGGGCCACTACCCACACGGTTAGCTGTGTTGCTCATTCCACGAATGCATGATCCTTACAAGTTGTACCTCGTTGTAAAGGTGACTAATCAGGCTTTCCAACGATATAAAATACAATACCAATTGGTATTATTAAAGGGGAGGAATAATCGACCGAAATAACGTTTCCGAACTTTTTTTGAGGAGTTTATATGAGAGTTAATGAGTGACTGATTGCGTGCAGCGTGAGAATGTATGCGAGAGTGATTAACTGAGCAGAGAGCGTGAGGAATGCAAGCGGGGAAAAGGAATGAGATAGGCAGAGAAAATGCAAGGGAAATGAGTGACACAAAGAGGGAAAACCACACCCAGCCTGCAGCACGAGGGAGACAAACAGGAAACATGAAAACATAACAAGAAACGTGAGGGAAAAGGGTAAAACAAGGAGCACAATGGGGACGGGAATGGAGAGCGTCACAGTACACCCCCCCCCCCCCCCCCAAGGAACGCCTCCTGGCGTTCCCCTTGGTCTAATCTTCAGGGGGTGGCATCTGTGTAACTCCCAGATGAGGGAGGGGTCAAGGATCAGCTTCTTGGAAAGCCAGGACCGCTCTTCTGGGCCGTAGCCCTCCCAGTCCACCAGATACTGGTACCCGCGGCCTCTGAGGCGGATATCCAAAACCCGTGTTACAGTGTAGGTTGGGGCCTCATCAATAATTCGGGGGTGTGGGGGGGCATCAACGGGAGCACTGAGGGGACTGGAGGCGACAGGCTTGACCTGACTGACGTGGAAGGTGGGGTGGATTTTAAGTGAGGCGGGAAGCCGGAGCTTAACCGTGACGGGGTTGAGGACCGTGAGGATGGGGTAGGGACCGATGAATCGGGGTTGCAGCTTCTTAGCGGTGGACTGGAGTGGAATGGAGGAGGTGGAGAGCCAGACCTGCTGACCTGGGGTGTACTGTGGGGCAGCGGTCCTGTGAAGGTCCGCCAGGTGTTGGGTGTGGGAGGTGGTGCGGCGGAGTGCGGTGCGGGTCAGCTTCCAGACTCTCTGACATCTGAGGAGGTGGGCCCGGACGGATGGGATGGGTTGCGAGCTGACACGCACCGCAGGGCAGCTCCCAGGTCCTGATTGCTCCGCTCCGTCTGGCCGTTGGTTTGGGGGTGGTATCCCGAGGACAGGCTGGCGGAGGTGCCCAGGGCAGCACAGACGGCCCTCCACAGCTGGGAGGAGAACTGGGGCCCATGGTCCGACACGATGTCGCTGGGGATCCCGTGCAGCCTCACCACATGCAGCACCAGGAGTTCCACTGTCTCCAGGTCAGAGGGAAGCTTGGGCAGGGGAATGAAGTGGGCCGCCTTGGAAAACCGGTCCACAATGGTCAGGATGGCAGTGTTGCCATCCGACGGGGGCAGACCGGTTACAAAATCCACCCCCACATGGCTCCAAGGACGGCTCGGGACGGGGAGGGGGCGAAGGAGGCCTGTGGGGGGATGGTGGGAAGCCTTACTGGCGAGGACGAAGGCACGGGTATCCCCTTCAGGGTGAGCCACCAGAAACTCCTCCTGGTCCTCAGGATGGCAGGCCAGACGGGAGGCGTGGGCCCACTGAAGAACCTGAGAGCGGACGGAGTCGGGTACAAACAGGCAGGAGTTAGGATTATTGCGGGGATCCGGGTGGGTATCCTGGGCGGCCTTCACAATGCCCTCGATCTCCCAGGAGACCGCAGCCACCACGCAGGATGGGGAAATGATGGGGTCAGGGACAGCAGGTCTGGTGTGAGGGGAGAAGATACGTGACAGGGCATCGGGTTTGTTGTTGCGGGAACCGGGTCTGTAAGTGATGGAAAAATTAAACCGTGCAAAAAACAAGGACCAGCAGGTTTAATGGGAATTTAAACGTTTGGCAGATCTAATGTATTCCAGGTTGCGGTGGTCAGTCAGGACAATAAATGGTTTACCTCCAGCCAGTGCCGCCACTCGTCCAAGGCAAGCTTGATCGCCAACAACTCCCGGTCCCTGACGTCATAATTATGTTGCGCCGGGGTGAGTCGCCGGGAGAAGAAGGCGCAGGGGTGCATCTTAGAATCCTGGGCGGAGCGTTGAGAGAAGACGGCCCCAACGCCAGTGTCGACGACGAACTGACGGCTGGGGTCCGGGTGACAGAGGATAGGGGCCAGTCAGCAACGGCTTGGATCTTCGCGTGGTCGGCTCGGATCTTCCCTTCCTCTACGATGAACCCCAGGAATGGAACGGAAGAGGTGTGGAAACTGCACTTTTCAGCCTTGACAAATAGTTTGTTATCCAGCAGCCTCTGGAGAACCTCGCGGACATGCTTGACATGATCTTCAGGGGTTTTAGAAAAAATCTGAATATCTTCAATGTAGATGAATAGACCGTCCGTGGAGGTCGCGCAGAACATCGTTCACCAGGGACTGGAAGACCACTGGGGCGTTAGTAAGGCCGAACGGGACCACCAGGTACTCGGAGTGTCCGAGGGGGGTGTGGAACGCCGTCTTCCATTCATCTCCCGCCCGGATACGGACGAGGTGGTCGGCGATGCGGAGATCCAGTTTCGTGAAAATGGTGGAATCATGCAGGGGTTCAAAAGCAGAGTTGATTAGAGGTAGAGGGTATTTATTGCGTATGGTAATAGCATTCAGACCTCGGTAATCTATGCATGGCCGAAGCGATCCGTCTTTCTTCGCCACAAAGAAAAACCCCACTCCCACCCGTGACGAAGAGGGTCGAATGATACCTGACGCCAGGGAGTCGTGGATGTAGGTTTCCATCGACGCCTTCTCAGGACCAGACTTTGGCTTGATGGTAATCACTTGGAATTTTGCGGAAAAATGTAGGATACTTAATTTTGTTGCTCAGACAAGCACATGTTGAGAAGTGAACTAATGGAATATAAAACTATCAATAAACCGAAATTTTAACTGTGAAACATTTATTAATTTTTCATTTTATCAAAGGCACTAATAGCACTTCTTCTGACAACTCAAGTCTTATACAATTCATAAGACTTGATTTGTCATTTAAATGTAAGGATGAAGACAGTTAAATTCAACATGGTTCTCACATGCAACAAATGTAGCAGCAAGACTTTACCATTGGTACACCGAATGGTCCAAGTGTCTCAGCAGCTGCTGCAGATCGAGAAGATCCTGATTCTCCAATAATTGCAGATATGGGAGGAGGGCATTCAGCTTCCGATTTTGTCTCCTCTCGTCTGCTTACCAGAGTGAGAGCAGATCGTAACGTGTTTGTTGGGGAGGCACATGAGTCAAAGATTTTGTATCCCAAGGTGATGTTTGGGAGCAAACTCTGGTCCTCATTGATTTCTTTTTTCGTGAACATCATCACCTGTGCCCAACGATAGGCTCGCAAGTCAAATCTATAGAAAATATGCAGGAATTTATTGTACATTTAACCTGAACAAAGTGTTAAATAAACGCAGTTACTGAAAAGGCGCTATTTTCTCATGAGTTTAAATCTGGCTTAAATCAGGCTCTTACCGTACACAATTGACTCCACATAGCTCTTTTTGAAATGAGACATTGCGACTCTCTTCTTTGGTGAAGAGTGGAAAAATTGCTCCGAGCATGATGTCACCCTGTTTGAATATACTTGGCATTCCAAAATTGCCCAACAGCTTGCAGGGAAAATCACCCTCTGCTTCGATCTTGAGGAATAATATCATGCATAGTAAGATTTCATGTAGCCTTGCCATTGTGCCCCTCTGCTTTTTGGGGAATTGAGGGATTTGTCTCTCATTTATATATGGCAGCTCAGTCCTCATGATGCTTGTGTCTCATTTTAGGTGACACTGACTTCTGGAAAACAAGCTTAATGCTTTTCCCTGAGGGGCATAGTAGAGCTGTTGTGGCATAATCCAACAAACTACAGTTTTTGTAATTGTGTTATTTACCCAAATAAAAATGTTTGAATTGATGACAATTAGTTGTTTTATTTTTCAAGAGGGAAATAATTTTAGGCATTAGCAGCAATTGTATGCCTTCAGCCTATATGCTGTTTACAACTCCTAATAGCACCGGGTGTGGCGATGTTACATTCCATGTAAGAATTCATTATTTATTTTCAAAAGGGAGCCATGTCATTTATCAAAAGAGTCACTCATCTAGATTTTATTCTGATCTGATTGTGTTTGGACTACTGCAGCGTACTTTGGAAAGATTTTTTCCCGAAAATAGATAGCATGTGAAAAAAGTCTATTGTAAACTTCTAAAAGTGTAAATAGGCTACCAGTAAGATATTAAAAAGCTGTCAGTCTTGTTTATTCTTGATCTATAGCATTTCCAGGTTTGTTGGGCGCTTGGCTTCGGCCATTGTCACTTTGTGCGCTATAAGGGGTGGCCCATCAGTGAGAACAAAAGGATGCAGACGCCTTTTGGCATTGGGTCTGGCGGTTTTAGACCCTGAAAAAAGCCTGGGGGGTTCTAGTGTTAAGGCACAGCAGGCAATCTTACAGTCTGTTTTTCTATCTAGCTGAACAGTATGAAGAGTAACGAGTAAAGAGTAAGAGTAACGTTGTGTTTACGTTGTTTGTTAATGGCAGCAAGCAATTGCCATTGTAAAGTAAGCTGGAAAGCTACATTAAAGTTAGCTCACCTAGATAACCTTAAACATGTCCGATTATGCAGCTGACTTTGTTGGCATACTTAGTATCTTACGATAGCCTACTGAATGCTAATCCAGCTTATTTTACAAGCACCCAAAACTTCATACTGTTCGTCAAGATCGCCTGATGTTCCTATTAGAAAACGTCTCATAGATTATAAAGTGCAGGCGCTGCTGGTAAACGATTGCGAAATCATGCAGCGTTTAAAAAAGTAATCATTTATAACATGCTTCACACTAGGAACGGTGAAGTTCTAAATTAAAACTACTTGTTGTGGTGCATTTCAAAAACTTTTCAAATTTTTTTTTTGGAAAGAAATTCATATATCGGCATCAACTTCACTATATTTGTCTAAGAAAAAATTAAGCATTTAAGGATAAGCCTTTAGATCAAAATGTCTCCAAGATCATGAGAAAGATGCATTCAATCAACTGTGTCCAAACTTTTGACTGGTACTCAGGCCCGGCGTGAGATGAACATACAGAGGGGTGCAATTGGAATCCACGGGTGGGCACAAAAAGCGTGTGATATATATATATATATATATATATATATATATACACAAGAGTGCGCAACTACACCACAACAACTAACACAAAGCTCAGAAAAGCGGACGCGTCTCAACAGTCACCATACCTTTTAGCCAGCTAGCAATCCTAGATACAATTAGAATGGTGTCAATAATAGGTTATACGGGAACTGAATTAGCTGGGCTCTTCGTGTATGCAACATGCTTCTTCTGTGTTGGCTGAATACATTGGTCAGTGTGGAGAATGAGTTCTCGCATATTGCCATAGATGCCCCGAATTTATTACTAGCTAGCTAGAACTTTGGCGCAAACAATAAAGACAAGCTATCTTTTGGAACCTATCCGTGGTCCGTAGATAGCATTCGTGCTACCCTACATAGCATTAATGCGAGCGTAGAACTAGCTAATAATGTTTATTTACAGGCCAATTGAACAAATACATTGAAAATGATCAAACCACTTGTAGATTGCTGACTACCATAGAGTGTATAATCGACACAGTGGGAAGTGGGAAAAATTATACGCTGGGAAGAATTGTACGCTAGTCAGCGCGCCGGGCGGGCAATATTTTTAAAAGTCAATACTCAAATATCATTGGATATTTGAGTCCTTCTCAAAGCTAGGCGACAAAATATTAATTATAATATTATTTTACACACACTTACACAGACCCACCCACACATTTATTTACCATTTCACGCAAAACAAAAAAAACTAAATCCATAGTTTTTGTTCGAAGTATCCATCCAAGTATCCATAAAGGCTCGGGCATTTATGAGCAAGGAAAAACTGAGTGAGCAAATATTCCAACAGTTTAAGAACATAGTCCCCCCATTTTAGGGAAAAGAAAGTAATTAACATACATTTTTATGAATTCATTATAGTTAATATTTGGTTGCATATCCTTTGCATGCCATGACGTCCTGATTTCTGTAACCCAACAACATCAAAAAACACTCTTGATATCTTATGTACAGGTACTCTTACAGGCGATACTATATCCTCTGCATTTTAATGGATCTCTATGGGAATTGGGGGGGTGGGACTAGATTAAGCTGTAAATTACACTGGAATAGTATGGAACACATGGATGGCTAAGTGGCTGTAAGTCATCAAGGGTCTGACGTATCAAACAAGCCTCAAACCATCACTCTGCTGCCAGATATGCATTAGATATGGATGGATCATTTCAAGGGTTGTTTCTCCTGACTTATTTTCCCATTGAGTTCAATAGGCTGGACAGTGGACTCGTGTCATTCTGCCCGGTCCAAGTGTGGACAACCTTATTTGGGCTAATAACAGACTGTGACCCTAGTTAGGATGTACTGTAGAGTTATAAAAACTGAAATAGAATTAGGAGCCAAGTGTCTTACAGTGAGCACCATAATTCATTCATTGGTTCAAACGTGCCTCTCAAACCATCAGTCTGCTGCCAGATATGCAGTAGATATGGATAGATCACTTTAAGGGTTGTTTTTTCTGACAAATTTTCATATTGAACTCTATGCAAAAATAAGTCAGGAGAAGAAACCCTTCAAGTTATCCATCCATATCTACTGCATATCTGGCAGCAGAGTGATAGTTTAAGGCTTGTGTGATACGTCAGACCCTTGATGACTTAGCGACATTTAGCCAACCATGTGTTCCATACTGTTCCAGTGTAATTTACAGCTAATTCTTGTCCCACCCCCCAATTCCCATAGAGATCCATTCAAATGCAGAGAGGTTATAGTATCGCTTGTAGGAGTAACAGAAAATAATATATCAAGAGTCTTTTGATATTGCTGGGTCACAGACATCAGGAAGTCATGGCATGCAAAATATATGCTACCGGATATTAAAATTGATTACTTTATTCTACATTATGTTAAACTGTCCACTATTTTTTGATGCCAGAAAATGGGGGGTTTATGTACAAAAGGTTCTATAGTTTCTAAGCGGTTCATCCGATTTGGATGAAAATACCCTCAAATTAAAGCTGTCATTGTCATTGTGTCTTTTCAAACTCAAAGTGCTAGAGTAAAGAAACAAAATTACAAAAAATGTGTCACCGTCCAATGAATTATGGTGCTCACTGTATATGTGTGTTACAATTTGCGCCCATGTGACAAATGGCATTGATTCCGGAAAATAGAGCCTTTTATGTTGATATAATTTTTATAATCTAAATTCATTAAGGTTTCAGGGAGTATTAGACTTCAAACGCAGTATCTATTATGCAGTTTTGACCCATGTCATGCGACTTACTTTATGGATACGCCAGCCTGCCGACAATGCACGTTCAATTTCGATACTCCTTCTGCCTCGCCAAGCCACACTCTGAATCTAGTGTTTTAGAGGTTCCTTTGATGCATATCCCCGCTATTTGTAAGATTCAACACAAGTTTTCCATAATCTGCCCCAGTTTGATTGGCTTTAATCTTTTGTGGGCATGATCTACCGTCCTCACAGAAGGCAGCTCAAAGCTAAATAGCAGAAAAAATTTGTTATGCTGAATAACAACTTAGAACAATGGATGATGAAAGATGGACAGTGCCATAACTGAATAGATGTAGAAACAATTGATGTATAACGTGGAAAAAAACAGTGACTTGATCTTGTAAAACACGACACAAAGAAATGGCATAGTCTAATCTACAGAAGTACGAGTTAACAGTTTTTGAAATTAGGAGCTTTACATAATGTAAAGAATATAAACAGACCATTATTTTCTACAGCTGTATATGACACCGTTTTCATATTGGGAGTTGATTACTGAAGACTTGTAATTTATTTATTAGGTTATTTCTCAGGGACAATGCAAAGAACATTATTACTGTCGTGGTTTTTGACCCTTTTTCCCTTGCGGTCGGTTTCCTTGGTAGCCACGCGAGGGCGCTGCCCTTTTAGTGGATGTTTGCTCCGCCTGTCTTGATTGCGGAGCTTCTCTCAGCATCACACCTGTGCGTGGTTACCTTGGAGCTATTTAAGCCCACGTTTCCGTCGTTCTGGGCTTGATATTAATTTGTATTGTGTGGCATTATTTGCACTATTTTGTGTGTGGTATTATTTTGCCCTTTGATTGCTTAGCCAGTATGATTAGGTCTAGGTTTTTCTTAAGGAGACCCGTTTTGCTCCAGTGGGTTTTATTGGAGTAATGCGGGACTTGCCTTTGTGGATATATTAGGACTCTTCCCCCCTGGCTCTTTTCTGTCTCTGCTTCCTGGTCTTTCCTTTCTTCCATTGCCTAGACCTTTTGCCTTTTCTGTCTCTTCCTCCTCTCTCTGTCTGCTTTCTTCCGTGAAAGCGATAGGAGTCTTTGTTTGTTTGTGGATGTATTTGTATAGTAATTTCTTACTAAGAGACCGGGCGTTTTTATCGTACTGACAGGCAGGGCTTTATTTATTCTGAGAGGCAGGGCGTGTATTTTCTATTAAGCTCATGTTAGCCGGTTAATGTCCGGTGCAGCTGTCCTGTTCGTCCTTCGGTATCTGTCTCCGTACATGGAGCTTTGGCGATTTTGCTCGGGACTGTAGTTCTGTTTCGTCCTTCCGTACATGTCTTCCTATAGAGAGACCGGGTGATGTTGTGGACATGTTAGCATGTGACTGCGAGTCTCTGAAAGTAGCCTTGGAATGTTAGCTCTCTGTTCCTTTCGCCTCCTCGTTACATTCCCCTTTACTGAGAGGCTAGGGCGTGTATTTTCTACTAAGCTTACGTTAGTCATTTTGCTAGTAAAGGTATGGGACGGACGTTTTCCGTCGGCTCGCCTGTAAAATGTTTCTCTCTCCTGGGAGATAGGGCGTTTACCCCCTTTATGTTTTCTGTGTGTGACTACGAGCTTATGGAAGTAGCCATGGAACGTTGGATCTCTGTTCCTGTCGCCTCGTTACATTCCTCTTTACTGAGAGGCAGGGCTTTTATTTTCTACTAATCTCGCGTTACTAGCCGGTAAATGTCCGGTACAGCTGTCCTGTTCGTCCTATTCGGTACCTGTCTCCGTACATGGAGCTTTGGCGATTTTGTTCGGAACTGTAGTTCTGTTTCGTCCTTCAGTACATGTCTTCCTATAGGGAGACCGGGCGATGTTGTGGACATGTTTGTGTGTGACTGCGAGTCTGAGAGTAGCCTTGGAACGTTAGATCTCTGTTCCTTTCGCCTCCTCGTATACTATCTCGTATTATTTTGCAGTGTTTGTTGGCTGTGTGTTTTATTTCTGCCACTATGCTACTCGCCTGTTCTTATACGTCTCGTTACCGAGGCAGGGCGTTTATTATTTCTGGCTCTTTCTTTAGTCACTTTGCTCGTGGAAGTATGGGAGCCCAGTGCTTTGTTCCATTAGCCTTGTTTGGTTTTCTTACTGAGAAACCTGGCGTTTGTGCTTCTACTCATTGGCGTGTGACAGTGAGCCGGTTAGTAGCTTTGGTACGTGTGTTCCCTGTCTTGTCTCCTTCCCTTAATTACAGGGTTTCCCGTCTTAGTGGCCTTAGTGCTTAATGAATCCCCTTGCTGTGTTTGGCCCCTCCTACCTCACACGTCACGCCACCATTACAATTACAGGTTACAAGAACATGGAAAAGATGTACTACATGTGGGGTTTCTAGCCAGAGCTAATTTGCGACCCCTGTATACAGGTCATTTACAACTGGTCTTTACGTATGGCCTCATACTTGCTTTCATGCTATTTTGTTTTCTAAGAGGCTAATGCTAGTAACTGAAGTCTGTTTTGAGCAATGCCAGAATTTCAATTTCTGAGATGTATTTTGGAAGTACAAATAGCACATATTTCAATTAAATGCATTTTGTTAATCCAGTAATTTATTATTTATTTTGATACCTTTCCCCACTGTATTTGTATATATTTGTAACTAGATACATGATTATGTAGTTTTGCCCCTCTCAGTACAGTAATTTAAATTTTAGAGTACTTTTACCATGATTTACTCTAAAGTAAATTTTGCATATTCATTATCAAAAGATTTTAATCTAAGGAAAAACTTTATATGTTGTAGCAATTTATTATTCCTTCTGAGAGAATCCAAGCCTTTGTGGAGAGCACAGATAATATAGTCCTCCTGCAGACTGGTTAAGCTCCCTCTTTGTTAGGTAGACGTCGTTCAGGTCCCCTCTTGGCTAATTTTAAAAAAAAAAACGTTTAAAGTGAAATCTCAGTAAATAGGATGAACAATGAGCTTAAGTAAAAATTTTCCATGTCTCTTTTGTTTTGAGAAAATGTCTAGAAACTGTGGTCCCCCTCTTGGCGGGTATAGAGTGATAGTCCCCTGTTAGTAATATAGATATGTATGGGTGTGTGTGTGTGTGTGTGTGTGTGTGTGTGTGTGTGTGTGTGTGTGGTTCAGGTAGCACATTCCTGTGGGGCTTAGCTCCTGAGGCAAGAGAGGGCAGGTGGTATGCAGTGTGTTAGTGAAAGCACAGGGGCCTCTTCTTACACAGCTTAGAGAGTAGTACATGATTCACGCAGTGGCAGCTCACTGGCAGGTCAGTGGAAAGGAGTTACTTCCTCTTGCACATCCATTGTCATGTCATTGTCTGTCACATTGTCACTTCACCCATCATGCACCAAATGCTTTTTTCTTATATTACCTTGTGCTATTTAGTGTAACAAAGCTTGTGTGGTCATTCATTTGTCTCATATGTTCTCACTAGCGTGACTGCTGGTAATATTTAGCTATATTAACTGAAACACAGTGGATGAAAGATTGTGATGAATGCATAGACAGTCAGACATGGAAAAAGTATTTAATTCTGTCTGTGACTGTCACATACATGAGAATGTTTGGGGTAGTTGCACAAAAGACAAAACGGACATTCATAATCATTTTGATTTCCCCATAACATTATTTCTTGTATTCTTTTCGGGTTTTATTAAAATGATATAGCATTTTGGAGCAAATATGCAAAACAGTAAGCCAAATGTTGAGGACAGAATAGCAAATATTTCTACTGCAACAGTGTATTTTCCTGGTGAACTAACATATGCTGGTATGAATGTTAGCCATACAGCACAGAAAATGAGCATGCTGAAACTAATAAACTTTGCCTCATTGAAATTGTCTGGCAGTTTCCTGGCTAAAAAGGCCAACACTAAGCATAGTACTGAGAGAAGACCTATGTATCCAAGTACTGCGTAAAATGCAGTTTCTGATCCTGTGTTGCATTCTAGAATGATCTTTTTGTCAGTCTGCTTAAATGTTCTATCTGGGAATGGGGGGTTGAGAGAGAGCCAGAGCACACAGATGCAGATTTGCACAGCGGTGCACGAGCAAACTATGATCCGTTGCTGCAATGGGCCAAACTTCCTGGCCATGTTATTGTTGGGAAGTGTCGCTTTGAAGGCAGTGACCACCACTATTGTTTTTCCCAGTACACAGGAGATGCAGAGTGCAAACGTGATGCCGAAGGCCGTGTGGCGCAGCATACAGGACCAGACTGTGGGCTCCCCGATGAAGGTGAGTGGGCACAGGAAGCACAGCAGCAGAGAGAACAGCAGCAGGGAGCTCAGCTCAGAGTTGGTAGCCTTCACTATGGGTGTGTTTTTAAAGTTAAAGAAGACCACAATAGTTGCAAATGCCAAACATACCCCAGACAGGGATACCACTGTAAGTGCAATTCCCATGGCATCGTGATAAGACAGAAACTCTATTTCTTTAGGTATACACCGGTCCTTTGCTTTATTTGACCAGTCCTCCAGTGGACATGGAATGCAGTCAGCTGAACCTACGAACAACAACGGATAAAGTTATGCTGAAACTTTACTCCAGATTATGGATAGTATATACGGACATTTAGGAGTTATGTGAAATGTATTTTCCTCCTTTAGTCAATATACCATGAATGGCCCTATACCAACCATAGTGAAGCAGACACATCATCAGAAACTTCTGCAAATGTCTAAAATATACGGTGGCCCACAAGGACAATCAGACTTCAAAAACGAAAGCACAAACATTAAGCGGAACAAACTCCAAATCAATGCAAATGTCAAAACACATGCAAAAAGCTAAAGCAAATGCAACAATGGAAATGTGCTCCAAGTTCAGTAAAAATGCTAAATCAAAAACACATACCAAAGAGGAAAGAAAGGGGTTTATTATATACCCTAATCTATAAGCTATTTAAGGGATTCATAAAATATATGCGCAATTTGCGCAATCCCATGCTGAATTTTCAGCCCTGCTTGAAGTTTCAATAATTATAGGGTTGTTTAAATGGCGAATGTCACACTGTTCTCCATACTGGCAATCATTTCTTTGAAGAAGAAAATCTAAGCAATAATTCTTGTAATATTCCAAATTATTACTAAGGATGTGATTCTTACTGTACCTGTTGTATTGGCTATTGTTCCATTTGCGCATGGAATGCAGTCGAAGCAGCAGATGGGCTTGCCTTTAATTTGTGCTTTCCTTGAGCCTGTGGGGCAGATTTCTGTGCACACCGCTTTAGGAATCTGTCATAAGGAAATTAAGAGCTTATATCATTTTGATACAGTGTTGTAGTAAATTCATGAGTCATCATAAATACCACAAATGAGTGCCTGAGAGCTTCCGTGCATTTTATTAAAGTGATAGTTTGCTGATAATAATTAATGTATCGGTTTTTACCCTTTCAGTACAATGTAATATGCATTTAAAGAGTAGTTATTTTGCTGTGTACATCAATCACTAGCGTAACTAGCGGGGGGGCAGGGAGGGCACTCGCCACCCCTGGATGCAAAATGCCAAGAGCCGGACCCCCAGCCGCTTGGAGGCAAACACATACATTTTAAATTAAATAAAAATCAAAAATGAATTATTTCAACAGTGCGGGCATAACTGAGGCTAAAATAGCCTATATTTAAAACCTGGGGAAATATTTTCATTAATATAATTCATAGGCCATTAGGCTACGTTGTTTGACTTCCACAAATGCACATTGCATGCACGTTCGTTTCCGACGTCAGAAATCAGGTTATATGAAATGTAGCCTAAACAAAAAGAACAGCGGGAGAAAACAAAAGCTGCGTTAACATGTGTAGCCTATCACTAGCTAACTTCTTTTTGAAGCATAATCAACCCAAGGAGGATTCAAGTTCAGACTGTCTCAATTTGGAGAACGTTATCAACAAGTTTGCCAGGGCAAAAGAACGAAGAATTGACCTGTAAGAATGACCACGACCACGTAGACAAGGAAAAGCAGTGAATTAATTAACTTACCAGATGCTATGACATTTTAAATATACTACATAAATGAATGAATGAACTGGATATTCAATTTCTCACATAGCCTAGACCTACCGTGTCAAAATTTACTATTTTGTTTTGTGTAGACAGAAACATTAGCCTGGCTTACACTTTGTATTTTGAAAAGCAAAATAAGATGACAAGTTCAATGCATAGGACCGCATGCAATGTCATAGCGAATTGATTTGTTTTTGTCAGAATAATAGCCTAAAAAACATATTTTTTGTAAATCTGTATTTGCAGACATTCATTTATTGCTACTGCATGTATTACTTGCCTGAAGTGATTAATGTTATATCAGCATTTTAGAGAGATGAGTTAGGCTATTTCTGTAGGCTATTCCTGCCTTCAAGTGCTCTTCGGAAGCTCCTATTTCTCAGTTACCAAATCGTAATTACGAGATTGACGCATTCACATGCTCCGAAATCGGAATTACCAGCAAACATGGATGTCTTGAAAGTAAATGTTTGTTTGATTGTTTTGTTTTGAATAAAAAAATACACAGAAAGCTGCTATCACTTTCTGCAAAGAAGAGGAAAGGAAACGTATGACGAGAGCCATTTAGGCTATATTAAAGTATATTTCTGCTATATCGACTTGGCAACTGGGAAATATGAGCTCCGAGGAGCACTTGGATAGAGGATGGATAGAGAGGTAATAGGTCAGTGGTGAAACGTCACAACTCGGGAACTCGGGGTAGCAAAATTATCTCAGACTTTCCCACTTGTAATTAGGCTACGACTTGGAGGTTCGTTCAAGTGCAACTTCCATGTCGGAAACTCGTATTTCCGATAATTCCGACAGCACTTGAATTCAGCATATGTCTCTGGCTCGCCGACATAGGGTCCTATAAATGTTTTTAGCGACATATATTAGGGCCCCTTGCTGACCTAATTTGCCCCCCCCTGAGCTGATCATGTAGTTACGCCACTTACATCAACGGTAAATCAACAGTGGCTTGCAGAGGAAAAGCAGGAGCATGCTCAGAATTCCATGTGAAATGACCTCCCAGTAACTTCTAACCAAGTGTTGTTTTAATGTGATGATATTATTTTCCATGGTACTTTCAACAAGTTCATTAATCATAGTTGATGTGGCGTGACATAAATTGAAAGTAGTGTGCTTTTTGCCTACCTTCCAAAGCTACTATTAAAATATCCACATTATGTACGTGTAAAATTTTAGATAAGTGAAATTGGAATGTGGGTGTCAGTACCACTTTCCCTGTACTCCAGATGATGTTTTCTTCTTTAAAAACAAGCTGATATCCACGTAATGATGTTCTGAAATGTCCCACTGGCACATGCTGTACCTCCCCATCTCTCAGCTGCCAGTTGATGATATCATAGGAAGCAGGAGGGTCTCCATTTTCATCAAAGAACACAGCCTCCCCAAAGCTGTTTATAAAATTTACTCTTTTTAGGTGATCACTGACCTGGATAGGGTGAAAATATGCACAAACATCCATAAATTAACCAGGTATCCTTTCAAAAAGACATTTTTTTGTTCCTGTAGTTATTTTACCTGCATAATTAAAAGTGAAATTTTAAAAATTATTTGTATATAGACTTACATGTTTGGGTTCAATTTGTGAGGGGTTGATGCATATCCTCAATTTCCTTTCACTCTCATTCTTGCAAAATATCAAATTATGAAGAGCATGTGCAATGGCATACACTCCTTTGTATACATTATAAGACCCTCGTAGTTGTGTTACATTGAAGAAAACATGTGCTAGATCCAGATCCTCATCTCCTGTGCATGGTTTGCTTTTGGGCAGTATATGAGTAGATATGGAGGACTCTTTCGTCACACCTGAGTCGCAGCCCACAACGCTTTCCCAGAAATACCTCAAAAAGGGATCCCCTGGAAAAGCTAAAGGATTAATGTTCACAAGGAAGTCTCTTAGTTTAGGCATTGCCATTTTTTGGGTTGCAAATCCAATCACACCACCAAAAGAACGGAAAATCTCAGTGTTAAATGGATTTTCTGCTGTTATCCAGGATTCACTTGCTATCCACTGGATACCTGTGATGTTCTGCAGTACCAGTTCTTGCATTAGAGGATACAGCTCAGTTTCTGGAACGAATCCAAGAATCACTCTCACTGTCGACTGTTTAATTGTCTCCACCACTTCCAGTAATTTACTCCTTGGATATGTTCTTGAAACTGTTTCGATGAATGCGATGCAAGCTCCAAACTTTTTTACTTGTTTTGTGAAAGACAGGACCCCATTTCGTCCATAAATACTGTCAGCTTGAATAGCTCCTATCCATGACCATCCAAAGCGTTTGACAAGAGATGCTAAAGCTTTGGCTTGATAGTAATCACTGGGAATTGTGCGGAAAAATGTAGGATACTTAATTTTGTTGCTCAGACAAGCACACGTTGAGAAGTAACTGACCTAATGGAATATACAAGAATTAATAAAATGAAATTATAAATGTGAAACATTTATTAATTTCTCATTTTTCATTTTATCACAGGCACTAATAGCACTTAAAATGTATAAGACTTTATTTGTCATTTAAACTTAAGAATGAAGAGCATTACAATTAAATTAAATGTGGTTCTCACATGCAACACATGCAGGAGCAAGACTTTACCATTGGTACACCGAATGGTCCAATCATTTCAGCTATTGCTGCAGATCGAGACGATCCTGATTCTGCAATAATTGCAGATATGGGAGGAGGGCATTCAGCTGTTGATTTTGTCTCCCCTTGTCTGCTTACCAGAGTGAGAGCAGCTCGTAATGTGTTTGTCGGGGAGCCACATGAGTCTAAAATTCTATATCCCAAGGTGATGTTTGGGAGCAAGCTCTGGTCCTCATTGATTTCTTCTATCGTATTCATCATCACCTGTGCCCAGCGATAGGCTCGCAAGTCAAATCTATAGAAAATGTACAGGAATTTATTGTACATTTAACCTGAACAAAGGGTTAAATAAACGCAGTCACAGAAAAGGCGCTATTTTCTCTGGCGTCAGGCTCTTACCCAAAGCAGTTCCCTCTATTTGGCTCCTTTTGAAATGAGACATTGTGACTCTCTTCTTTGTTGAACACTGGAAAAATCGCTCCGAGCATGATATCACCCTGTTTGAATATACTTGGCATTCCAAAATTGCCCAACAGCTTGCAGGGGAAATCACCCTCTGCTTCTATCTTGAGGAATAATATCATGCATAGTGAGATTTCATGTAGCCTTGCCATTGTGCCCCTCTGCTTTTTGGAGAACTGAGGGATTTGTCTCTCATTTATATATGGCAGCTCAGTCCTCAGGATGCTTGCGTGTCATCTTAGATGAAGGTGGAGCTTCTGGTAAACAAGCTTTATGTCTTTTCCCTGAGGGGCATAGCAGTGCTGTTGTGGCATAATCCAACAAACTAAACAACAGATTCACTAGAGAACGTTTAGCAAATACAATGCATACATATCTAGACATCTGCTTAAAACCAACATATACAGTGCCCTCCACAATTATTGGCACCCCTGTGTAGGGTCAAAAGGAACTACGATTTAATACAGTCCACAGGAGGCTCCTCCACGTTGGAAGTGACGTAGGACGTCCCGGTTGTGATTTCCGCATTGTAATGTGATGTAGCGGAAATGCGTGACTGGCAATAAAGTTTATAAAAAGGGCAACACGGCCGCTCCTCCCCCCATTTCTCTCAGTGTGTCCGTTCGCTCTCCGCTCGCCAGGGCCTTCACTGGCCCGTCTCACGCCTCTGTGCGGCCTGCACGCCCGGGGAAGAGCCCTCCCTCCGCAAGGAAGCTTCGGCAGTCTGTGACACCGACCCAACTGAGCGAGGCGGGCTCATCTACCCCCGGCTATCGGCCACGGAGGACCGGAGACGAGACGCAAGGAGGCATTGCGAGCACCCGGTGGTCAAGAAAAACCACTAAGCGGACCACGCACCCACTGATCCTGCAGCACAGCACCGCCGGTGAGTCCCCAAAGAGGGAAGCGGTCTGCAGCGGGATCACGCTGCATATTTCGGGAGAAATAAGTGCAACCCCAGGATCGAGCGACCGGTTCCCCTTTCCATCGTAACCCTGGTGACGAAAGAAACCAGTTCCAACGACCCAAGATGAGTAGGCCAGTTCCCCTATCGCAACCCTGCGAACTTGCAACCGCAGGATTGGGCGTCCGGCTTTCCCCTTTTCATTGTGAGTGTGCAATCCAACGGAGGAAACCATTGAAATGACTTTGATTCAAGTAAGGCTGTAACATGGGCATAGTTATATTTATTTTTCCATAGAGTTCAATAGGAAAATAGGTCAGGGGAAACAACCCTTAAAGTGATCCATCTATATCTACTGCATATCTGGCAGCAGAGTGATGGTTTGAGGCTTGTTTGATACCTCAGACCCTTGATGACTTACAGCCATTTTACCAATCATGTATTCCATACTGTTCCAGCATAATTTACAGCTGAATCTAGTCCCACCCCCCAATTCCCATAGAGATCCATTCAAATGCAGAGACGTTATAGTATCGCTTGTAAGCGTTCCAGAAAATAAGATATTGAGTCTTTTGATGTTGTTTGGTCACTGATATGGCATGCAAAGGATATGCGAACAAATATTAAAAATTTAAAGGCACAGTCAACTTAGTGTATGTAAACTTCTGACCCACTGGAATTGTGATATAGTGAATTAAAAGTGAAATAATCTGTCTGTAAACAATTGTTGGAAAAATGACTTGTGTCATGCTCAAAGTAGATGTCCTAACTGACTTGCCCACACTATAGTTTGCTAATATGAAATCTGTGGAGTGGTTAAAAATTAGTTTTAATGACTTCAACCTAAGTGTATGTAAACTTCCGTCTTCAACTGTATATAAAAACAAAAAATTAAGATTAATTTACTGAAGGAAAGGGCACAAATCCAGCTCTTCATTAAGACCAAAAGGTGTTCAATGTATGTATCCAGAATGCCTCTCATTTTAAAAGTGCAAAATCAAGGCTCCCTCCTCTTCGTGGACACTGAACTCTTTCTATGCTAATTAAACTAAGCCAAGAGATTAGATGATTTTGTTCTACAAAATGTTTGGCCATTGGAGAATTTGGATCTTGTCTCCAAATTGCACTGTTGTGCTCAGTGATTCTTCCTTTCAGCGGTCGCATGGTTTTACCTCTAAATCAATGCATAAGGGCACTTTAATATCTAATCGACGTTGGAGTGGTACACGTTATGCATCATTTTACTTTATATACTCGTCCAGGGTGTCTAAAATCCTCTGCTGTGGAAGTATTATCTCACTAAAAAAACGTTTCAGCGTACAAAAATGCCTGTTACGCATACAAAGCACTGTCTATAATAAAACTAGCGAAATCTAGGCCTGTCTGAATTATGGGACGTGGAGTTTTTAAACAGTGCCAACGCTGGTCTGTTCACAAAAAAATACTAAAACGTAAAATATACTCGAAGCTGGTCCAGAAATACAACATAGTTTGCGAACGGGCGTTATATTGAACAATCCGGGAAATTGACGGTAAGACATAATCAGTAGAAATGGTTTAAAAGTAAGCTTTAGTTAATGTCTACGCTCTAAATGAATGGGGAATTTACTTCCGAAACCAGCATGACGTAGTCACTTCAGTACTCTATTGTGAGACTCTCCGTACTGATACAGAACACTTTCATTCCATCCATTCAACTCGTTTTGCAGTGATTCTCCTCTATTGCATTTGTTTTCTAAACTTACAGCATGGTTCCTTTTTAAGTTTGTTTTGGCCTTTTTGTAGTATGTTTCTCATCTTGCAGTATATTTCCATTGTTGTTTGCTTTAGCTTTTTTTTGTGTTTTGCATTTATTTGTGGATTTTGCTTTTGAAGCGCGATCGTCCTTGTGGGCCACCGTAATTATGCTTCATTGCGGGCGGCAGTGTAGTATAATGGTTAAGGTACTGGCCTTGTAACCGAAAGGTTGCAGGTTCGATTCCCAGGTACGACACTGCTGTTGTACCCTTGAGCAAGGTACTTAACCTGAATCGCTTCGGTATATATCCAGCTGTATAAATGGATAATATGTATTAAAAAAATTTTTTTTAAAAATGCTAAAAAGTTGTGTAAGTCGCTCTGGATAAGAGCGTCTGCTAAAAATGCCTATAATGTAAATATAATAATGTAACTAACTCATAAGTAAAGTTTGCGATCTTCGTTAGAGAATGAAACTCCTAAATATCCCAATCACAGAGCAGCAGTTAAACAACAATATTTTAGCCACCTTTTTGACATAACGTTAAACTGATAATGTATCCTCTTCTCGCGTCGCGTTTTCATTATTTTCCGGTGTCTCTTATTTTTTTTGATGTCCGATATTTTTAAGCAATGTAATTGATCAAACCAAATTACATTTCCATTACTATTTTATTGGATGCTCTGCCACATTGGATGCTCTGGCATAAATATAGCAGATAAATATTTTCCATGATATGACTAAGAAGTATGAATGAAAAACGAATGCTTTATACTTTCTAAATATTATGTCATTGAATCCATTTTAGATGACCACCGATAGTAATAGTAATAGTTGATCTTTTAATAGCCTGGGAGCAAATTATATTTAAGGAATCGATAAAGGAATCGATAAAGAATCGGATCGATAAGCAGAATCGATAATGGCATCGGTATCAATAAAATCTAACAATTCCCATCCCTAATTCTACGGAGTATTTGTCTCTGTGTAACAAGGTAAACAAAGAAATGATGGTGCTCCATGCTAGCACCATAATTTAGCAAGCTATATAATACCAGAGAGAGTCCCTGTAATACAAACAGTATCTTGTTAGTTTATTTGGCTAGCTGTACACAAAATATCTGGCTACACATGAAAATGACAAAGGTCTGACTCTAGTCAAACTAATCCTATTTCTCACCCTGTTAAATTCACTCCCATTTACAATTTTCTGGAACCATTCTACAGGGCAATCTGCCACAGTCCTCTTATCGCAACCCACCGCCTATCCACGATCGAACCCCCCCCCCCACAAGTCACTTTAATGAAATTTTATTTGTTTAGCGCTTTTTATCATCCACCAAAATTTACATATTCGGAAACATAAAATATTCTGCATGTAAACGCATCACAAAGATACTTTACATTGGAAATTGAAAATTGGGCAAAAACCAAAAGCGAGCTATCGAGGCTACCCCCCGCTTCAACATACACGTATATCCTACAAAAGGACTTTGTACGGCCGTGCATGCAAGATGGTCTCAAAATGAAAACCTCACTCCAGCCAGCTGAATGACCACGTTCTCTTCAGATAGTCAGATGAAAAAACACAGGACCAAGTTACATTAAATAATTTAGGAAACAGTAGGTAGCATTGCTTTGGAATAGAGCTTGTTTCATTTGTGTGAACTAAGATAGCCGCTATTGTGCAAATTGTAGATTTTGCTAGTTTTAATTAATGACTTATACACAGTGCTTAGTACGTGTGAGTAACTTGACATTTTTGTACGTTGTGGCAAAGTACTGGGGAAGGTCGCTGTACCACATGGTGAACAGACAGGAAAACAAACTAGCAAACACTCTGTTTTCTCAGGGACATAATTATGGCTAACACAGAGGACCTGGGCTGATTTACCTCAGCTGGCTCCCCTGCCTGGGTGTAATGGCGGCACCCCACCTCCCTTCCTGGCACCACGATGTGGAAAACATTTGTTGAGAGTTGACATTACTGCCTGGAAGTGTCGCCCTGAAGCCCATTAACACCACTATTGTGACGTGCATACTTTATGATAATTATTCTCAAAACGTCATCACGTAGAACATTTTTTTAAACTATTTTTTACAGTATATTCTTCCAACATACACGTGTGATGTCTTTTTTTGGTCTCGTTTTATTCATGATTGCAGCTAGCATTTTACATTCTGGTAAATTAAGATTAATTTTGACAGGCCAGGTATGTATTGAATTGTTTCACTTTTGTGAAATAAACTCTATCAGTGCTAAAATTTGCATACAGGCATACAGCTGCATAGATGTGCTGTTATCAGAACACCTTTTCACAAAGTGCATGAACACATACCTGTATTTGCCCACCTGCCCAAACCATACTAACAGGACTCATCAGAAACTGCTGACAAGATGGTAAAGAGGCATCATAGTAGGCAACCACTCTGAGCTCTACTGCACCATCAGGACCAAGCTGCCATTTCACCACCTCATATCTGGCTATCGGGTCTCCATTACTGTCAAAGGAAACTTTCTCTCCAGTTCCCAAAGTAAAATTGAAACAAAGATTTTAGCTGAGATAAATGCTTGTTTGGTTTTGTTCATAATGAGGAGATTATGAACTACATAAGACTGGCTTATTGGGTTACCTGCCAGGGCTCTGTTGTCACACTGTACAGCGTTGATGGGCTGTACATGCCAGAAGGTCATGTAGAGAATGAGCAACAACGTATACTGTTTTGTAAACATTGTTTGAGACAGAAAAGCCAATAGACCCTCACAGGTCTAAAGGTGTGCATTTATTTAGAATAAAACCATTGGTTGGAAATACACAATCTGGACGGGGAAATGGGAAGGAAGACAGGGTTATTCCAAGGTTACGTTTAGGACACACAGGTCTAAATAGTACATAAACATGTAGATGCCAGATGTCGGGAACAAGAAACAGTAATTAATGTAATTAGTTAATGTAATTAGTAATTAGCAATTACAGCTGCATAAAATATGTCAGACAGAGAGAGAAATTAAAAACGAATCTTCATGAAGTGGGGGCAGAATTTAATACATACATAATTGAGAATCTATCAACGGGATACATGTATTATATTTCTGTTAGAGTATTTACATTCAATAGGCTTAATAAATAGAAGTTCAGTAATTTTTAAAATTATTATTATTATTATTTTTTATTAAATGTGGATATTAATGATTCCCAGTCCACACTCCAGACCAGTGGGTGGCAGTAAATGCACCACTGAAGTTGTTTGCCAACCGCCATAAAATAAAAATGAAGAAGAATCAGATGGCAACAGCTTGGAGTTTGGAGACCGATCTCTTTTGCTGTTTACCACCAAATTGTGAGGCTGTATAAAGAACAACCTGCGAGAGTCAGCAATATGCCAAGAAAGGCATCGAGTCTGCGGGAAACACAAATAACTGCTTGTTCCCCTATTTGTTGGCTGGTAGCTTGTTGTGGTTTTTGTAAAAGAGGTTTGTGTGATTCAGTTTGTGTAATTTTGTTTTCTTTAAATATTTCAGTCTTATATCATTCCGACTCGTGTCCTTTGTTAGTTGTGTCTTTGGTCATTTCTCCGTGTCTGTTTCCTCTGTCCTCAATTTGTCATCAGGCCAAGGCCTTGGGACAGGTCAGATGGAGGCCTCTATTCCAGCACGTAGCCTTGATATTCTGTATACATACACCAGCTTAGGAGTGGTTGCACCAAGTGTACTTTTGGTTTGGGTTAGTGAGAGTAGGTAGGTAGGCTTTTGTTTGATAGCTAGTCATCTACATTTCGTCACTGTCGGGCGAAAACCACGTATCTCCAAAATCGTTACTTTTCAGGAAATGAAAAAAAAATGTTATATTTTAAAAACGAATAAACACAGCATCCTGAAAGTTTGTTTTCTACATACGAGGTCAGATACTCACATGTATCAATACAAAATTGTTATTTTATCAAACATCAAGTAAAATTACAATCTCATTTCATAATTGCAATTTTATAATTATCCTCTGCAAATGTCTGCACAAAAACAAATCCTTATAAGAAACTGTCAGTATGGTAAAAAACTGAAAGCAGCTATTCAATTGCCAGTAAAATGAATGACTTTTTTAATGCTGAAATAATACATTTACATAAATGAACCAGTGGATTTTTTGAATAATATTCTATTGGACATTTTAATGTCGTCAAGTCTTTTGGACATTCATTTTTCAATCATATAATTTACACAATGGAAAACACCTGCTTTGGACACAAGAAAAGACCAGGCAGAAGCATTCATTGTGAATACTTACTAAGGGACTATTCATTTGTGCTTATTGTAAGTATTTATTTGTCAAATTGAATTCAGATACCTGTTTTTTAGAAATGTTTTTCCCCAAATATTTAAATATATTTTTCCATTTATTTATATTTTTCCAATAGGAATGGAGATTGGAGAAAAGTTTTACTATGCAATTTTGACATCTAATGCATTAAATGAATCAATGGCAATACAATGCCAAAAACTATGAGAAGCAAATACACCTATCACTAACATAATCCATCACATCACTTGGGTGTAATGTATTGGATCTGCTAATAGAGATGGTCTGTAGTTAAATGGGAAAAGCTATTAGTATTATCCCCGAAATATACGACATCAGTCATATGATCATTATTATTTATTTAATGATTGGACTTTGTACAAGATGACTTATAACAATCATACTTTTAAACCATGCTATCACCCAATCTGATTAAGACACTCAGGTTTTTCTCATGATAGCATTGTCTGTCATGGGAAAGAGTGATACTTTTGTCATTATCCATGAATCTAGTATGCAACTATGGTCACCAAAAAGTAAAGACAATCATTGAGATTTTGGATGCGTTTTACCGATTATATGCTTTCTTGTATTTCTCTCAGGTCTGAATAACATTATATAACATTTTGGAATAAAAATG
>CM056378.1:1078493-1124353 GCA_029718625.1 Synaphobranchus kaupii
AGCAGCAACACCACCTCCACGACCTGTCAGATGGGGAACGTGTGTATAAATGTAACCAGGACTCAATCTCCAGATCAAACTCTACCCTTGAACGCAGAGACTGGTTTATGGGCGGGCACCCATCCAGGCGACACGAAAATACGGTAACGTTAGCGTTCAAATATCACGTGGCCTATCTTGGCCGACGACTATAGCCTGAGAGATATGACGGACAGCTCTGAGTTCGCGGAGTTAGAGGACGAGCTTTTTGATTTTGACGAAGATATACAACCGTACAGTTTTGAACCGGAATTTACAGAGGAAGAATTACGTGAGCGAGAGAGACAGAGAGCGGAGGACGAGGCAGCCGAAGCTAACAGAGGGCAGAGAAGTGGGAATATAAATTGGTGCCAGTGTAATTAGTTACAAGTTGTAATTTAGCTAACGTTTGCTAAACTTATGTTAAAGTCGATATGTTGTGCTTGCCAGCATGACACCAAGATTCGGACATTCCATGTAACGTCAGTTAGGCTACTGTCGGAATCAGTCGCTTGTTGGCTATACCTAGATGGCTATCTAGCAGCTCATTTAGCATCCTTTGTGCAACAACAGATATTACATCACTATAACCAGTTTTTTCTGTCACCCCTTTATTTAACGTTAGGCAATTCAGACTGACCGCTTATGGTTGGCTATTGGAATGGGTACTCCATGGCGAACGACTGGCGAGAGGTGTAAGAGTTGTGCTGCCATCGTGTGTAGTCTGCAGTACGTCAAAGATACCCTTCTCCCGATGGTCAATATGTTGTATTTCTGGACATCGACATCGATGAAGACTGAACCAGACTCTGCACTTTGTGATACCTCACGCTTTACTTTTGTTTAATTATTGTAAAAATGTGGCCATAATTGTCAGAAAATTGAGCCCATAGTGTTCAATAATAGACATACAATGCTATAGTTACTGTTTCTCCTGTTGAGTTGGCTTAGTATAAATTTCCAACATATTTGTTGGTTTACAAGGTCTAAGTTTGAAAATGCATACCTCTATCACATTCAATAAAATCACTGGGATTGTAATTGATTATTTGGAATGGTTGTTACTTCAACATAAGATTATCTTCATTATGGCAAGGTAAACAAAGACAAAAAAAATACAGAAAGGTGATATTGTAATAATAGTAGTAGTAAGTCTTTATTGTCCCCAAGGGGCAATTATTGTGCAGTAGTTGAACAACACATACTGAAATGTCTAAAAATAAGTAAAATTAAATAAAGTAAAATTAAAAATTAAAATGCCAGAATTTCCAATATTTCTTAAGGTACCGCAGACTCGACAAGCAAATTCTTTGATTCAGCTCCCAGTAATTCGCCACTATAGTCACGCTGGAAGTCCTCTGGCTTGAAGTGTTTTGAACAAACACAAACTTTGTCGTAATCCTTTTTTGGCAAATTTATCGGATAGATCGGGTTGTTAATTGCTGCCAGCCACTGGATGTACCTCGTCTCATTTTTGGGCAAACGGTATCCTGACTTAATATCACACCCACGTACGGTGCATGATGGCATTTTGGGCAGACACGCAAGAATTTTCTGCGGTATCTTCACTTGAACAGTTAGCTTGTCACCGTGCTCGCAGCAGTGGCGTGTACGCCCCCTATTACATATTCATGCACACCAAACCTAAGCGTGCGCAGGGAGATATGGGAAATGTGGTAAATAAGGCTGGAGCTGCTCTGGAGATGGAGCTGTTCTTGAGGGCCCATATCTCAAAAACCACAATTCCAATCTTTATGATTTTTTGGAAAATATGAAACATTGAAATAGTAGATTAGAATGCAGAAAACATGTATAAGCGTGACTGTGCTCCTTTAATATTCGGATTCGGGGGGAAAAAAAAGCCTACTCTAGATCAGGAAGGTCTCCTCGTATCCTATTGATAGACTAATTAATCCCCAGTGTGGATTAATTGCGAGTTGAATGTTAAACAATTTGGGTAGAACCAAGCATTCACAGAATCCGTGATATAGGCTAAATATAAATTTTAATTAAGTTACCACAGCGCGATTGTCGCGAATATGCCTACATGCAAATCCACTTTTGATGTTGTTTTCTCTCCACCCATTAACAGCACAGCAGCTGAGAGCTGGCTCTAGTTAGCAAGCTAACATGTACAGTAAGCTGAATGTTTAATGAATGAAACGGATAGTGGGTTGGAAACGGGATATTTCTCTAGACTCCACCAGGCAGTCTGTCAGTAATTTTCTCGTATGGAGGGCGAAAGCGAGTGGCTGGCTATATACGCTGATTGTTGCTTGCTCTGCTGCAAGTGCAAATGTTACGCCAAATCTCAGTGCTCAACGCTGCGCAAAGGCTAACATTAATGCCAGTGGGCTCAGTCCACAACAAGCACTGTCACTGCGGTCACACAAATAAAACAAGCACACACACACACACACACCCCCTCACCTCCCGCTTTGTGCAATCTACAATCTGTAATATGTTTAACCATCGCAAATTTGCATTTCACATAATAACCATTTCACCTTTCATTTCACATAGCGCAAAAACAAAACGAGATGGCGGGCTGAGCTAGCTAGGAGCAATACAGGGGCTGAAACCATTGAGGTGGGAGGGAAATCAGGCAGAAAGTTTTGCAATACAGGCGCTGAAACCATTGAGGTGGGGGGGAAATCAGGCAGAAAGTTTTGTTATTGTGGAAATAGTTTCCATTCAAATGTATAATGGAATGGTGTCATGTTTTTTAAAACTGCCTTTTCTGCCTGAGTTGATTATATATTGTACCTCAGATTTTTTCCAGTTCTTATCCAAAATTATTGTTCAGTGTCCCCCAGTTATGGGGTTGGGGGTTAGATAAATACATATAAAGTCCAGAATATTGTTCCTATAAAAGGTTTTGAAAAGAAAAAAAGACTCATAAATTGCAATAGCAATTAATTTTAGACTAGAAAAATGTATTCCTATATGTAACACCACTTCCTGTCGAAGCCCCGCCCATTTCCGGTTTCTATCCGAATACAGATGATGTTGATGGTCCAACAGATACAAATACAGATAGTGGCATCGCTGCACACCCCTAATACACGGTAGCCTAAAATGCGCCAGCAGAAGCGATACTATAGCCTATTTTTTTATGCAAATGCAAAGCCTATGAAAGAGTACTGCACACATTTTACCAACTAAGGAACATCAAAATCTGAAAAATATTGTCTTTTGAAGATACAGAAAAAATTGCACATGCATTTGTGTCATCACGCATAGACTACTGCAACTCGCTGTATAGTTGCCTGGGGCGCAAAACTATGCCTCGGCTCCAAGTAGAACGCAGCCGCCAGGCTATTAACGGGGACAAATAGGAGAGAACATATTACCCCTATTCTAGCATCCTTGCACTGAGTTGATTTTAAAATTTTACTAATTACTTTTAAAGCATTATATGGTTTAGCACCTGCCTATATAGTCGAGCTTCTTACACCTTACTTACCAAACCGGACACTCAGATCTTCCAATCAGAATCTATTGGTTGTTCCAGAGTCTAGGCTAAAGACAAAGGGTGACCGTGCCTTCTTGGTGGTTGCACCTAGACTCTGGAACAGCCTCCCACTCAACTTAAGAACTGCATACTCAGTATCCACTTTCAAAAATAACCTGAAAGTTCACCTTTATGAACTAGCTTTTACTTAAACTTCTTTTATTTTTAAATCCCCTTGGATTTCCAAGGGGCCTTATCAACGATTGCAGACCAAAATTATTCTGCACGGAATTGGATAGACCTACAACCAATCTGAGCAATGAAACGTGGGTTAGTCATGTGGGTACAATCATCGTATTAGCCCTGCCTCATATTAGTTAAATGGTTGTGATTAACTGGGAATCAGTTTGAACGGGTGCTACCAGACTGATATGGGAGTGAAACAGAATGTGAGGTCACGTGATCAGGCTGGTGATGCTAGGCTAGAATGTCATAGGTAGCTGCCTGGCAAGGCTAGTCAAAGCTATAGTGGGAGACTGTAGGCCTGGAGCACCCGCAGTTAGATACAGATTGACATTGGGCTTTTGCTGTAAATATATCTATATATATATATATATATATATATATATATATATATATATATACGTATATATATGCACTGAGCTATTGTTGTCATACATAGCCTACATAGGCTACAGGACACAACTGAATTGAAGTGCAATTGAATTTAGTGTTTTTATTTCATAATCAATGTTAATATATGATAACCATAGTTGGATCAGATGGATAATGTAATGATGTACATACTATCAAATCAAATATTTGCTGTAGCTTAGTTATTCACTGTTGATTTTCATATATAGGACATAGTGGACTGATATTAGTTGTTGTTATTGTTCTTAATTCAGATATAAACATTACATTGAGTTATTAATAGCTTTAAGGCTTTAAAAGGAGTAATTTGGTATTTTGCATCACAAGCCTTGTTATAAGGTTATTTTTGATCATACAACAGTTTATATAAAAATGGACAAACTTAAGATATTTGTGCTCATTGCTCATGTCACAGCTAAGTACACAATGGATCTCTGAGCATATATACAATATGCCCATAAAGATTAGTATATGGTTAGCTGAGATCTATATGGTTAGCTGTGACATGAGCAATGAGCAGTAATATCTCAAGAGTGCACAATCTGCCAAAAAAAAAAATATTTTGACATGGAAAATATTTACCCATACATACTCTGTCTGCCCATGGTATGAGCTTCCCCTGCAGAGTCAGTAGTAAAAGCACTTCAATAATCCCAACAAATCTTCAAAACTAATTCCAACTGCTTATCAATGTATACCTGATTTTACGGTACATGCATCAACATGCAGCATGGGCAGAGGGATGCGCTCTCCGAGCGACCTTTCTAGTTGTGATATGAAAATTATGAGATTTTCCTGCTGATGAAATAAAAATAAAGTAAATAAGGCTTGCCTCTGACCTCATATTATTAACATTAGATTCAAGAGGATATTTTTTTTAAAATATTGGTTTGTTTTACAGTGTTGATAGCTTGTTTGGAGTGTTTTTTTTTTTTTTTGTAAACGACAGATTCATAACTACTGTTCTCAAAAGTCACCAGAAATGAGAATTGCTGCTTTTCAAAAATTTTCTTCCCGGGGGGGCATGCCCCCGGACCCCCCTAGCATTCAGGTGTAGGTGTCCCCCCTAGCATTCAGGTGTAGGTGTCCCCCCCAGTTGCTAAACCACTCCTACACTCTGGAGGCAAAGTAAATAAAACCAGGTTGAGAATAATCATCCGTTAATATGTTACTGAAGGCCTGTTGTAGATCCCACGGTACGGCACTGCTTGTTACTGATCCTTGTTCATTAGTTAGTGGTCCCATAAAGATACATTAAACAGCGGTTTCCCTGTTGAATGTGTCACAGTATTTTTGGGACAGTCATATTCTTTTTCTTGATTTGGCTCTGTACTCCCAAATTTTTGATTTGTAATCAGACACCTCACATTTGATTAAGTTGCAGATTCTCAGCTGTTATTAAAGGCAATGGTATTTTTATACATTTTGGTTTCACCATGTATAAATTACGGCACTTTTTATACATTACAGATAAAAAAGTAATTGCTCCTCTATATGTTATTTTACATTGGTACTGTTGGGTGTGACATTCCCGCCAAGTAGCCTATAAAATGTGATAACGCACGCACTAGAACTTGCATGTCAAATGCAATCTTTTATAGTAGCTATGCAATTTACTTTTTACATAATAAATTTAAATTCAATATCCATTTTGCATTAAACATTTCGCACACATCTTTCAGGTTTATGAAATATGTAGGTACATAAATATAGGTACACGCAGAGAGGAAGGTCAGGGGGTTCCCACATACACCGCAAACACATCGCTCCACATCAATGAGAGAACAACCAATTTTTTGTCGAACATTGTGTCAGTTAGCTTGCTAGCAAGAATCACCGTGCTACAGACGGTGCCTTCTTACTGTTTGAAGGCAATTGCTTGGTTGCAGGGACAAGCCTCCAGCTTTACAATCATTCACATAGGTTTGTAACATGAGTGACTAGTCAAGTACGGCTGTTTATTTAGGGAACATGTTGATGTTATTACTAATGCAAATTTTTCTTTGGAGCCCCATTGAAGATCAATTGGAATTTCAGTGTCCTTTATCATCCAAATGCTAATCATGCTTGTGTGGTTAAAACACATTTTTGGACTATAAAATGTTATTCTTCCCCATTGTGACAAGGTAACACAGATCCACAACCTTCACAGTTGGGATAAGGCTCTTTTCTGCGTAACTACGCCTCCTATTTCACCAAACCCACCTTTGGTATTTATTGCCAAAAAGATACATTTTTGTCTCATCTGTACCCAGTTACAATCTAAATTCTGGTAACATTTAGCAAACACCAGGCGCTTACATGTGTGGCATGGTGACAGCAGAGGCTTTCTTCTATAGAGGTGGTGTCTGATTGTGCTTTTGGAGACTTTGTGACCACAGGATGCAACCCCTTATGGAAATGTAATATACTGCAGTATATTTTAAATATAATGTGACTATAATTTTGATATATTTACAATATACTGCAGTATATTCTTTTTCCATAAGGGGCAACTTCTGCAATTTTTAAACTGTCATTCTTTTCTTGAACCATCCTCCGTAGGGGAAAACTACACTTGCATCCTCTTCCAGGCATGTTCATCACAGCTCCATTTGTTTTAAACTTCTTAATTATTACCCAATGGTGGAAATAGGTAGTTTCAGACATGAAGCTATTTTTCTATAGCCATTGCCTGATTTATGAAGGTCAACTACATTTAGTCTCATTTCATTTGTGTGTTCTCTGATCTTCCCCATGTTGATGGATGTGGCCTGTGTGTCATCTCTACCCCAGTGAAACAGGAAGTTGAGAATGACCAGATGTGCTGTGAATATAAGACAATAAGGTTTTGTTTGTAACTATTTCTAGCTTTGCCAATAATTTTGGCACGTTTTTTTAAGAAATTCTTTTTTTATCTTTTTACCTAAAATAAATATTACATGTTTCTCATATTTTGACTGTAAGGTCATGCTAATAAAGAAGAACTTTATCACCTTTTTTGCTCATACATTGCCAATAATTTGGGTAGGCACTGTAGAAGTAGCTACAAACCAAGGTCTTAGCCTGCTCATGTAATTTACAGTTGGTAATGTATACATTGTGTAGTACATTTACAGTGCATTTCAAATTTCACATACGGAAGTAGTTATTTGTAAAATATGTTGTGTACATACAGTGAATACTGTGTACCAGTGAAACAACTCCTTTATTTATATGGATTAAATGGATGTTAAACTTTTCACATTTTTCCATGTACAGAATCACACAATATTGAAATTTTCATATTGTACCGTATCACTTTTATTATACCCATTTAATTACATGTTTTTCCCATTACATGTTTTTTGGTGTTCTTTTGAGGTTTAAATAGTATGAGGTAGCATTTTGGTATAAAGATACAGAAGAGCACGCCAAAACTAGATGCTAAAATTGCAAATATCTCCACAGCCACAGTGAATTTTCCAGGTGAGCTGGCATAAGCTGGTATAAAGGTGATCCAGACTGCACAGAATATGAGCATGCTGAATGTGATGAATTTGGCTTCATTGAAGTTGTCAGGCAGTTTACGAGCCAGAAAAGCTAAAACAAAGCACAATATAGAGAGGAGTCCAATATAACCGAGTACAGCCCAGAACCCCACTGCTGATCCTACATCACATTCTAGAATGATCTTTTCTTTGTAGTGCTTCATGTTCTTGTTGGGGAAAGGAGGGGATATTGTTAACCAAAGCACACAAATAAGGACCTGTATGAGAGTGAAAGCAAGAACACTCAGTCTCTGCTGCAGAGGCCCAAACCACTTCATGACATTACTGCCTGGAAGTGTAGCCCTGAAGGCCATTAACACCACTATTGTTTTCCCCAGAACACAAGAGATGCAGAGAACAAATGTGATCCCAAACGCAGTGTGGCGCAGCATACAGGACCACTCAGAGGGCCGGCCGATGAAGGTAAGAGAGCAAAGGAAACACAGTTTCAATGAAAAGAGCAGCAGGAAGCTCAGCTCTGAGTTGTTGGCCCTAACAATGGGAGTTTTCCTGTTCCAGTAGAAAATCAGTGCTGTCATTGCAGTGAAAAGGACTCCAATTAAAGAAAATAAAACTAACAGTATTCCCATGACTTCTCCAAAAGATAAAAACTCAATTTCTTTCAAAACGCAGGCATCTCCTTTTTTGTTTGACCAGTATTCGAATGGACACTTCACACAATCAATAGAATCTGGATTAAACAAACACAATATATAATAAATAAATGTGTAATAAATTCAAGAACAATCTTTCATTAGATATAGTGCCCATTGTAGGTTATGGGACAGTGAAGTCAACATTCAAAATTTATTTCTCTATACTCAAGCAGTTTTGATTTGTGATCAAAATTTGGGAGGAGCAGGTATAGAATATGTCATTCAGTTTCTGGGAATTTCTACTCTTGTATGAATTTTAGGTTATAAAAGGTATTGGGACAAATTAATTCAATTGTACATTTAAGTGTATCATTCTTTATTCAACCCCATATTATTATTTTTATTAAAAATCCAAACAACTTGAATATAGAGCAAAAATAATCACTTTGGCTTCTCTGTCCCAAAATATATTATTGAATCTGTACATATATTAAATGACAGTAACACTATGGTAAATATTATTGGGATTAGCCCATGCTGCCTTTTAGGTAAATCTGTGATGGTGTACCTGTAGCGTTGCTGATTTCTCCCTCAGCACAGGGCACACAGTCATAGCAGCAGACAGGCCTTCCTCTCTGCACAGCCTTCCGAGTGCCTGGGGGACAGCTCTCACTGCACACCGATGCAGGCACCTGTAAAAACACACAAATTCATGAGTCAGCACGCAACTCATTTAATATTTGTAATACTTGATACGACAGCAAACTCAGCTTACACACATTTTGATTTCAGAAAACCCACACATGTATGTGTTTGTCTATGTACATGTGTGCATGTTTAGAATAATACATTTAAAACAACTCTCTAAAACAACCACTTATGCCGCACTTTTATTAAATCTACTGAATTAATGCGTTACCATTTTGCTGCCTCCTCCCCAGACAATGCTGACGTTGTTCATTGTGAACTTGTGCCTTTTAGGCAGTGATGCATCGTAGTAACCAATTGTGGCAATCTCCATGGTTCTGTCTTTTGCACTTTGTAAATTTATGAGCTCATATCTGGCTGGTGAATCTCCATTGCTGTCAAAATACACTGTCTCTCCTGAATTAGTGCTGAAATTCACTGTTTGCAGAAAATGTAAAACCTGTCAATGTGAAACACAGCTGTATTGGAATGCATTCTAGGCTGGCCTATCATCTTTAGCCATTTGTCCAACTCCTGGAAACATTAAATGCAGGGACATTCTCTACTGTCGCTTAGTAGATGTCCATATCCAGAGCAACAAGTCATAATAACATAGAATGAAAAATACATTTAAATTTGTGCTGTTGATTTTGATTTGATTTAACAAAATAGAGGTAATCCCACTTTAAATTACAGTTTTCCATAATTTAAAACAACAAAGAAATAACCAAACAAATGCAATCTTAATAGTTTTGAAAATTAAGTAGTCATTTATATTTTTAGCCTTAATAATCTAACATTCACAGAATGTTATAAAATAATCTGTATATTGTCAGATTTTAGAGATTCTTTGAGATGAAATTCTGAAACCCAGCATTTGTTTTTTTACTTTTACTTTTTAATGACCCAACAATTATATGCCTGATCTTGATGAGGATGATCTACATTTCCATTATATATACTCACTAATCCAACTTCTGCATAATTGTATCCAGAATGCTAAACTATGTCAGTTTTCATTACCCCCTTACCTCACAACTTATTTTTCCATGTGCCTTTCAGTTCTATGCCAGCCAATCTGCTGCTCAAGACAGCTGCGGCTGTATTAACTTTTTCCTGATGCATAGTAGACATTGTAGTTATAGCTGGTCACCTGGGTTAGCTACATTTTGTAAATGTACCTTAAAAAATCTCCAGTACATCTATGTTATTTATATGCTGGCTAAATGAGTTTGGCCTGCTGACTAGATATAATAATGAAGTTATTATAATACAAGAGCACAGTTTATAAAATTGGACTGAAAACTACATTTTGGTTAATTGTCGAGCACTAATCTGAATTCATGAAGACCACATTTGTTGCATCAAAATGCAGATGCTAATAAAATATAAGGATATTTTAATGCAATTCATATTAATATAATTCAGAAGTAGTCCCTCCCTCTGATAATGCTAATATGATTAATGCAAGACAAGCTCACATAATAAATGCAGGCTTTGTCCATTTACAGTGTTTATTATTAACTTAAACATTAAACTGTTTACTTGTCATACTGTGCCTGTTAATGTACCTGACTTGAGCCATTGATTTTATTTTAAATTTATAAAAATACAAAGGGAAGAAATACCAAAGTGATCAATGTGGCTATTATCATCTGTGGGTCTTATCAATTTTAATTATTTATGGCCAACTTACTGTTTAAATGTCATACTGTATTGTGCCTGAAAATGTCCCTGTCTTACCTGCCATGGCTTTATGCTGTTGCCGCTTGCGCAGCTGTTATTAGGGAAGGGGCCTTGGCTATGCTCACATGAGAGCAGGTTGTGCAGTGCGTGGGCCACTGCATACACAGCCTTGTACACGTTGTTGGTGAATCTCAGTTCTGAAACATCTGTGAACTGGTTCTCCACCTCTCTCAAATGCTCAGAGCCACTGCAGAGTCTCCTTCCGTCAGTCAAGCTCTGTGGAGTCAAAGCGCAGTTGAACACATTTTCCCAGAATTCCCTGAGAAATGCGCTGCGAGGAAATTGAGAAGGATTAACCTCCTGTAGAAACTGCCCCAGACCAGGGATCTGTGCCCTGCTGACCACAAACCCCAAGGCTCCAATAAGAGCCGTGTAGCCCTCGCTGTCAGTGAGTGAGTTGTCAGTGATCCAGGCATCACTGCCGATCCACTGCAGGCCCGTGATGTTCTGTCTCTGCAGCTCATCCACCAGCACCTTGACCTCTCTGTGTGTCATAAAGGCCATGATCACCTTTGAGGTGGAATGTTTTATAACATCAACGACTCTGAGCAGCGCATGGCGAGGCCCTGATTTCAGAAAGGCCTCTGAGTACTCAACACATACTCCCTCCTCCTGCGCTGCCTGCACAAAGGTTGCCATCCCGTTGTTTCCATAGTCATTGTCACTGCTTATGGCCCCAACCCAGGTCCAGCCAAAGTGCTTCACCAGCTGAGCCAGTGCTCTGCTCTGGTAATAGTCACTGGGAATGGTTCTGAAGAATGAGGGGAACTCTTTTCTGTTGCTCAGACATGCACATGTAGCAAAGTGGCTAATCTGATGTTGACAAAAAAAACATTATACAAAATATTAAATAAATATATGAAGACCGATCCATCTGTGACCTTTACATCACCATATTTAATGTTTTTTTAATCTTATATTTTGTATTATGTTTAACAGCATTTTTCATAACTACACTTAAATAACTCATAAAACAGTAAATCTTACCACTGGTATTTGAAACCTTCCAATTATTCTTGCAAATCCCATAGTTGGTGTTGATCCAGAGTGTCCTAGGATAGCTTGGACCGTGTTTGGCTTAGAGCAGCGATTTGTGGTCATCATGTCCTCTTGCCCATTAGCCAGGGCCATTGCAGCTCTCAGTATGTCCATGCTACCACAGTCATTGTAGATTTTGTATCCCAGGGAGATATTTGTGAGGATTTCAGTGTTTTGGTTAATTTCCTCTATTGCAAAGATCATTGTATGAGCAAATTTGAATTCTCTAAAATTCAAGCTGAAAAGATTTTATTGCATTAATACAAATAAAAATCTTGCGTCGGATGGTAAATAAATGTGAAAATGTGTTGCGTATTATGAACTCATTTTATGTTAATAAATCATTTTAATTTAGCTGTGCTGTACGTACTGTTTGCATGGTCGAGGTGTTGGTGCCGTTTGAAAGGTATCTATGGCACCATCCTGCCCAGTTCGAAAGGAAAAGATTCCCCCGATGATGAGATCCCCGTCCTTGGCTAACTCCGGCTGTTCTGCTCTACCCAGCAGCCTGCACACGGGTCCCTCCGTCTGCATCCACTGCATGTTCAGGACCAGCTCCAGAAGCAGCAGCAGCAGTAGCATTGTGGGTCTCCTTCGTGTGCATTCGTAACACACAGCCCTCCAGCTACGTTTATATATGTTATGCAGCAGAGCAGCTGTTCAGCTCTAGCCCCCTTTCTATGACTCCCCAAGGGGGTCGGGCAGGGGGTGTGGCTGGCAGGAGTGACACCTCCGCAAAGAAAAATAGAACGGCAAGCAACAGCCAAGGTCGCACAGAAGGTACAATGATTTTAATTACACCCAAGTTGTTGTTTTTGGCAGATGTGTGGTGTGAGAGAAACAGTTTGTAGAAATCTACCTGTAGAGGTAAAACATTTTTAGTCTTGTGGATTTCGCTGTCGGGGGCTGATTGGTCAATGGATGAAGTCAGTTTTCAGAATGGTACACTGGATATATGTGAATAAATAAAGACTAGTCACACAATATATGCAGTCACATTAATTCAACTTGTGATGTGCTTGAACTGAATCAGTATTTATTTCCTTTTAATTATATTGCGTCATGCTTTTCAGCACATTTTGAGGAATGACACCACTGGTGTTCATATATGCTATTCGAATTGTAATATTCTGAGTGCACAATTAGCTGAGATGGATTTTGTGGCTTGCAATAGATTGTCATAAATAGAAAATACCACACACCAGTTAGATGAAAGCATAGAATTTGGGCAGCGCAAATTGGCAAATCTCAATTTGGCAAATCTCATTTTGTGATCTAATGTAATGTACAAGAGTTGACTAGGTACTTCATTACATAATATTTCTTAACTAAGGATTCAACAAATATGCTTTCACTGTTGCCATTTTGTAATTTTCAGGTTTTCATCTTACACTGTTATCTCATATTTCTAATACATAAACAAGTGTTTTTTTTAAGACATCCCAATATGGAAATGTAATATACTGCAGTATATTTTAAATATATTGTGAAGATAATTTTGATATATTTACAATATACTTCAGCATATTCTTTTTCCATAGGGGATCTGTGTTACTCTCACTCATTTTGTAAATCATCCAGATAGCCTAACAAGGCATGACAGCTATTTGAAGTGGCTAGCTAGCTATAGTTTTGAAACACATTTAAAGCTTCCACGCTAGCCAGTTTAGTAAAACATTCAGTATAACACTGAAGATGGAAAAACATGGATTAAAGCTGCCATTTAAAAGAGCAAGAGCTGGCTAGCTAACATTACTGTATTTAAAGTTTGTATTTTTGTCAACTTTTACCAAACTTCAGAAATAACAGAGTGAAATCCCAGTGTGCAGAAACAGAACTAATGAGTACGGTGCCAATACAATTTTTATTTACTATGTTGAGCCCATGAGTCAGATTTGATTCATTATTTCACACAATAAGAGGCATTGCAAATATAGCATTTTAACTGAGCAACTACCTGGCTAACCTTAGTTATTTTTGTATTAACAAGTAATAGTGCCACATATCAAAATTATTAGTTGATGGGCTCTATTTTCAAACCAGCGCAAGGGGACGGTATAGTCAAACGCAAGCTTGTTGACAGCATCAACGTCTTAAAACTGGCGCTATGGCGTTTCTCAGCAATACCGCTAGGATCAACAAATTCTCACCATAACATCCTTTCGCTTGCGCTGCAGTGGGATGGGTGGCGCTGTCTGGGGCGTGTTCTAAAATACTTTCGGCTCAGTGACAATTTGAACCAACGAAAACCCATTGCGTTATGATCACCTGGAACCACCTCTTAGCAGGAACGCAATAGACTCTGGCAATTTGGCAACTTATTCGTCATGTAGTTCTATGTAGTGTCTATAGGTGATGCCAACATTACACTTCCATTTAATGAACAAATAGCCTATAATTATTATTAATTAATTAATTTTAATTTAAACTACTAGAATAAAACAGGACAGCTTACAAGAAACTTGCGATCATGTAGGCCAATAGCCTATAATATATAAATTACACATTGACACAGTTGAATCATAAGCCTACCATTTGAATCATAATTATGCCTACATCACCTAATGTAGGCTAATTAATGCATTCGCCACCTCCTCCCGTGCCTTCCGAACTTCTGGGATACGAGGTGGTGTGGATTGTGATCCATAAATTACTACAGTCCTAGCCTGTACTTCTGTTGCAAGTATGTCTGATTCCTGTGCGGAAAATCGCTCTTGTCGTTGACGGTCCAGTGCATTTGGGTTGCTCATTATGAAATTGCATGGAGCGATTGCGTTCCAACTGGCTTTTTTTTAAAGCATGAGAACAACAATTTGATTGGCTACCATAGAGACACACCTTGGACATTTAAACCCAGCCTTTTAGCAATACCGCCATAAGGTGCGCCAAGATTGCCGTCATGAAATTACCAAATTTCTCGCCGACACGCCCTCAGAGCGATACCGCCAAGCGATTACTCTTGCGTTCACCATTGCGTTTGGTTTATTAAAATAGAGCCCGATAACTGTTAGAGTTCTATCTTACACATTACAATACAGAGCTCTTCATTTACAGCCTGTACGTAACTGGAATGGTTTTGACTGAAAAAAGTTCTAAACTTTGTCCAGTGAATATTGCATTTATAGTTTTTCATATGGCCTAGGCTACACTCCCGGGGATTTGCTGTGCTTAGGGTTTTTTGATAAGGTTCAAAATACGGAGATAAATTTAATTTCACAATTTTAACTGAATTTTTAACCCTATACTTCGTTCTTCATACTTTTTTTTAATTACAGTGACCAGGTTTCCATACTTTCAGCAATTAAAACCCCGCTGGTTTCACCTGTTATTCCATTACTGAGCAAAACAATTTTAAAGAAAACTAAGAGCCGGATTCAGAGATGGCCAACTTAAGCCATACGCTTAAGTGCCTCTCCTGCATGGCTTTTATGCGAGTTGATCTACGCCGTATTCTAACTCAAGCTCCGCGGCTGCTTTTCTCAAAATATGGGTGGCACAGGACATGATATTCTTGTGGAAGTTTCAGCAATTATAAAAATTAAAATGATATAACCTGTATAACCTGAGGCCTTTGTGGCCTTGCTCTTGGCCTAGTTTGCGTGCTGCCAAGAGCTCAAAACTGAGCAGGATAATTGACTGAAGAAATGCTTGTGTGTGAACTAAGGGAACTGCTTGGAAACCATAATAAAACTCTTCTCCCACCTGTGTCTGTATGCGTGTCTGGAACCAATGCCGTGAGATTTTGGGCCAGGGGGGCTGAGGATGATAACGAGGTTTATGTTCCCAAAACAATTAAGGGTCGGAAAGGAGGACAGTCTCTATCCTGTTTTGTATAACCAAAAGTATATAAGTATGAAGGCTTGTTTTGTGAAACTTCAGAATGGACACTGACTGTGAATGATGTGTTTATTCTCCAAGCATGAATAAAACTTCTTGAATTTCACCAGTCCGAACCTCAGAGTGGCTTTATTCCACAACATTCTAATGACCTGTTTCTTGTACCTGCTCCCTGGGTTGCCAGATTTCTACTAAAAAAATGTCTGTGGTTGTATGCATTTTCAACGTCGTTGTGAAAGTGCCTTTAACACTTCGAAGACAGGACTCTCATACTACCTATAACGACGGCTTGCGGTCAAATGACTGTTGGTTTAATTTCAACCAGAAAATGGGAGTAAAATACATCATATAGACCAGCTGTAAATAAGATATGTTATTATTCTTACCCATAACATTTTTGCGTGTATTTGAGTCAAATGTACGTTTATAAACGGTTAATCATAGAACTTTGTGGTCAGACTTTGAAACTTTGAAAATAACAATAGTCAGTAGATTTTTAGCACAGTCTGTCATGTCACCCATGTTAATTTAACTTAGGATATATGTCTGCAATAAGTATATGGTAAAATTGTTTTTAATTTTTAAGCGGTGCAGCCGCTTCTATACGTGACATGTGTGTCCGTCCGTTCGTAGCATGAGATTTAAACCAATCAGCAGTGAGAAAAGCATGCCCAGCTTCAGACAGCTCTATCTAAAAAAATACACATGTCACAGCTTAGATATTCACACCGTAGGAATCCTGGGAACCAGATGCACAGCTGTATTTAATAGCTTAAAAACTGTAGTCGTGGTCACAATTTAGAAAATGGGTTTGAAATTGAAATTACCAGCTGCCGCTAGAGTGGAGTTTTGAACATTCCACCATTTGTGTGAATGGGGAGCATGGTTTTCAAACAACACTGAATATTTTACAAACTAAAAAGTCACAGCTTAGATATTTACACCGTAGGAGTCCTGGGAACCACGTGAACATTTTGATGTTCACGGCCCAACAATCCATGCACCCTCTTGTTGAGTTTGGAATTCCATTGTTATTGTTCAAGTAATAACTGTAATCTTTCCTGTTTGTTATCAGAGTATATTGCGTATGTAAATAAATATCACCAAACCAGAGGCCATTGTTTTTGTACATGTAAACAACACAAACATTTTCTATTGCATTTTTTTATATGATTGCTCATAAACCTGCACCGCTTACTTCACCACCTGGGTGTGATTTTTTATTTGCTCGGGATAAATTGCCCGTGAATCGTGTCTCTCCTGTCAGCGCATAGTTCCTAATTTATCGAATACAATCGGATCGGCAAATATTTGAAACATGTAAATATTGTAAAAATCATGTAAAAACCCATAGAAACAAATATTTTTTAAAAGTTTTAATTACTCCAAAAAATGCAAGAAAGCAAGTGAAAATATCATAACTAACGTTCAGTTGGAGATCTCCATTCACCCTGCCCCAGTTCCTAATTAGCAATTAGACGTGTGAATAGCACAGTAAAAAGAACGAATGATTCTTGAAGCTCTGACCTGCCAGCATGCTGGACACACATAGCCTGCATGTATCCCCAAAATTTTAAAACGGGAGCTTTCCAGAAAAAAAAAGTTCCTAATTTATTTGAAAGCGTCAGTGACAGTTAGTACAAAGAACTGGGTAGTTCTGGCGACATTTTCCTCATGTCATGCGCATACCTGCTGTAATGATGAGTGAATGGTGCTCTTTCAGATGAAAATTTAAAGACTAGATCCACAATTCTTTGTGATTGGAACATGGGATATGGAACACATGAAATATAATTTTTTGGCTGGTGGACTTTTTTGACTACTAGATAGTTAGCTAGCATGCAGAAACGTTGTCTGATGAAAAAGATTCATAAACGTTTTGTCAGTGGACAAGACTATACAGAAACCATCACAATGCATGTTATCCTGTTTTGCCCCAAAGCTCAGCTCTGTCTTAAGTGGGATTGAACTTGAAAACTACAATAAAAAACAAGTTGAATACTTGTTTGTTTATTGACAAAAAGGCCTCTGAATCTGATTGGCTTGCTATTAAATGTTTGCTACCTCTGTTGATTCTTCCTCTTCGTCTTCTTTTTTAGTAAATTAGATTTAATATCCTATTATAGCCCATCATGTAGAAGCCAATTGAGGGGGTGACGCCAGACAGGGATTGTTAAAAACTGAGATTCTGCACTGAAGGGGAAACCCTGCCGTGAACACAGCAGGTTGCATTTTGCAATAGATTTGCATTGCATTATATTGTGCTGATATTTCCCTGGTATAATGTCTATAGGCTATTATCTTCCACAAGATACTATATAGCCTACATGTAGGCTACTGGGATATATTTTATTTTAATTTTCAGGTAGCGAGATAACTGTGACACTCTCTGTCCCCGTCCCCGTTTGTGCTCCTTGTTTTACCCTGTTCTCGCGTTTCGTGTCTTTGTTTTCATGTTTCCTGTTTGTCTTGCTCGTGCTGCTGGCTGGGCGCGGTTTCCCTCTTCGTGTTACTCATTTCCCTTGCATTATCTCTGCCTATCCCATTCCTTTCTCCGCCTGCATTCCTCATGCTTTCTGCTCTGTTAATCAGTCACGCATACATTCTCATGCTGCACTTAATTGGTGCTCGTTAACTCTCCTATATATTCTCCCGGTGTTTTTTGTCTTGCCGGTTCGTTAAGTGTTGTTGTGGCCGAGTTCGCTAAATGTTGTTAAGTCTCGTTGTTGAATTAACTCTTGTCTTGTCTCGCTTCGTGTTTGGAATTCTAGCCTTGTTTTGCCTCGTGTAATAAATTACCTGGATTATTGGATTTCTGTCTCTGAGTCATGCATTTGAGTCCAGTCCCTTCTTGGACCATAACAATAACATTAGTTGTAAAAAAAAAAAGAGAGAAAGAAAATAGAAAATACCAACTATACCAACTAAAAATCTAGAAAAAATAATACTCAGCAGAGTCAGCAGGAATGTATCGTCACAAAAGTGGAGCCCAAAAGAGGAAGGTCAAAAAGGAGCAAGCAAAGGTGGTATCAAAATTAGTTAAATTGGATTCATTTTTCAATCACAGTTCAGGTGCAGCCATTACTGGCACGAGCAATTTAGAACCAGAAGAGGATATAGGAATATCGCCAGCAGGTCAAGGCTAGAATTGTGGCAGCTCAGGAAACAGGTGGAAGTGGGACAGACCTTTTTACCTATCCAACTGACGGGGCATTATGCAACAAATGTGGATTCAAAAGTTAAACGACACGTTATTGCATTAGGCTCGTGTAAGCCTACTGGCCCATTCCCAAGAGATTCTGAAAGGCGGTCTTTTTCCGAGTCTTATTACATCACTAAAACCAAGGCTGGAATCAAATTACCACGTACGTGGCTATGTTATTCGGCCAAACTAGATTGTGCGTATTGTGAGCCTTGCTGGCTGTTCGGAGATCGGAGTGCCCCTTTCTTCTCTGATGCATGGGTGAATGGGGTGAGAGATTGGTGCTATCTAACATCCAAAATAGCATGTCACATCCAAGGTTCACATGGGTGTCTGTTTGGTATATGAGCAATGGAAGCTCAATGGCACTATTGACGCAGAAATGGAGAGAGGCGTGCGTAACGCAGCAAATTTCTGGTGACAGGTGTTGGAGCGCATAGTTAATGTAACTCTCACACTTGCATCGTGTAATTTGGCGTTCAGAGGGCACCGTGAAAAGCTGGGGCAAGCCAACAGTGGGAATTTTCTCAGTATAATGGAAATGCTGTCATTGTACGATCCAGTTCTGAAACAACTTTTAGAATGCCCCGAAGGATCCGTTAAGTATCTCAGTCCTCAAATCCAAAACGAGCTGATTTATATCTTAGCCGAGCGAGTGAAGTGTGACATTCAGGAAGCCCCATTTTTTTCTATAATTATGGATACCACACAGGATGTATCCAAAGTAGACCAGTTAAGCCAAGTTTATCGCTATGTGAGAGTGATAAGGGATGCAAATAATGTCGCCACAGATCTGATCATTACAGAGTCGTTTTTGGGATTTCTGGGGACTGCTGACACATCAGCAGCTGAGCTTCAACAGAAAATCGTGGGATGCATTGAGGATAATGGGCTGGATATTTCGAAATGTCGTGGGCAGGGGTATGATGGAGCTGCTAACATGAGCGGGGTCTATTCGGGTGTGCAGGCCAGAATATCCGAAAAAGAGCCGCTTGCTGTTTAACCTGGCTCTCAATGACTCAGTCAAAAATGTGGCAGAGATTAAACAGTTTTATGATACTGTTGAACTGTTATACACCTTCTTCGGGAATAGCATAAAGAGATGGTCAATGTTGAGTGGTATTATAATTGATTTTGCATCAGAAAAAGAAAAAGTAACTCTAAAACGACTGTGTCCCACCCGCTGCTCATCTAGATACGAGTCCCTTGCCGCCCTGAGATACAAATATGTGGACGTAATGAAGGCCCTCACCAAGATTGTGCTTATAAGTGACAAGAAGGACGAGAGGGATGATGCAGCAGCACTGAAAAAGAAAATGGAAAAATGTAATTAAATTTTTTAATAGTTTTGCAGACTAAGGTTTTAGAAAATGTGAACGTCGTCTCCAAAATGCTACAGGCCAAAGGCGCAGACCTGCACAGGGCAGTCAGTCTACTCAAGGACACGATAGAGGTCCTGTCCAGATTCCGACAGGATTTTGACATGGCCAAAGTCACTGCAAAGACCCTTGCCGACAAATGGGGAGCTCAGAACGCATTTGAAGACACTCGGAGAAGGAAGGCGAGGCGTCATTTTGATGAGCTATGCGAGCCCAGAGAAGTCGGCGGCGTTTCTGGATGTTGTTGATATATGGCTTACGCTTTGGGTAGTAGAGTCTTAACTTGCATTTGTAGATGCAGCGACAAATTGTGTTTACTGACAATGGTTTTCTGAAGTATTCCCGAGCCCATGTGGTTATATTCATTACAGAAGCATGTCGTTTTTAATGTAGTGCTGTCTGAAGGATCGAAGGTCACGGGCATTCAATATTGGTTTACGGCCTTGCCCGTTTTCTCCAGATTCTCTGAATCTTTTACTAATATTATGGACTGTAGATGGTGAAATCCCTAAATTCCTTGCAATCGTGTGTTGAGAAACGTTGTTCTTAAACTGTTGGACTATTCGCTCATGCAGTTTTTCACAAAATGGCCAACCCATCCTTGCTCGTAAATGCCAGAGCCTTTGTGGATGTTCCTTTTATACCCAGTCATGATAGCATGACCTGTCACCTATTCACCTATTTACCTGTGGAATGTTCCAAACAGGTGTCTTTTGAACATTCCACAACCTTCCCAGTCTTTTTTATACCCCTTTCCCAACTTTTTTGGAATGTGTGCAGGCATCAAATTGGGAATTAGCGTATATTTACAAAAATCAATGAAGTTGCTAGGGTAAAACATTAAGGGCTCTATTTTCAAACCAGCGCAAGGGGACGGTATAGTCAAACGCAAGCTTGTTGACAGCATCAACGTCTAAAACTGGCGCTATGGCGTTTCTCAGCAATACCGCTAGGATCAACAAATTCTCAACATAACATCCTTTCGCTTGCGCTGCAGTGGGATGGGTGGCGCTGTCTGGGGCGTGTTCTAAAATACTTTCGGCTCAGTGGCAATTTGAACCAACGAAAACCCATTGCGTTATGATCAGCTGGAACCACCTCTTAGCGGGAACGGAATAGACTCTGGCAATTTGCCAACTTATTCGTCATGTAGTTCTGTGTAGTGTCTATAGGTGATGCCAACATTACACTTCCATTTAATGAACAAATAGCCTATAATTATTATTAATTAATTAATTTTAATTTAAACTACTAGAATAAAACAGGACAGCTTACAAGAAACTTGCGATCATGTAGGCCACTAGCCTATAATATATAAATTACACATTGACACAGTTGAATCATAAGCCTACCATTTGAATCATAATTATGCCTACATCACCTAATGTAGGCTAATTCATGCATTCGCTACCTCCTCCCGTGCCTTCCGAACTTCTGGGAGACGAGATGGTGTGGATTGTGATCCATAAATTACTAGTCCTAGCCTGTACTTCTGTTGCAAGTATGTCTGATTCCTGTGCGGAAAATCTTGTCGTTGACGGTCCAGTGCGTTTGGGTTGCTCATTATGAAATTGCATGGAGCGATTGCGTTCCAACGCGATTGCGTTTTAAAGCATGAGAACAACAATTTGATTGGCTACCATAGAGACACACCTTGGACGTTTAAACCCAGCCTTTTAGCAATACCGCCATAAGGTGCGCCAAGATTGCCGTCATGAAATTACCAAATTTCTCGCCGACACGCCCTCAGAGCGATACCGCCAAGCGATTACTCTTGCGTTCACCATTGCGTTTGGTTTATTAAAATAGAGCCCTAAATATCTTTTAAATATCATTTTCATTTTTTACAAATCACTGCTTTCTGCTTTTATTTGCCTTTTACGTACTGTCCCAAATTTGGAATTCAGGTTTCAGTAAGAGGTGTCACAACCGCAACAATGTGGTCACAACCGAAACACCTGCTGTTTTGTTAAAATTTTGAATAATATGAATAATCAATCAAATATCCAATATATTGTGCTGGTGAGGGTATATATAATCTCATAAATAAGAATCTATCAAATTCATGTGATCAAATCTGTCCATTTTATAGAGTTTTGTATTTGTACGGAGTTTTCACTAAATTTAATTAATCCAATGTTTTATTTGATTTCAGGGTAATTGATTCAAATTCAACAGCAGTCAAGATTTTTTTTCAGAAATGTAATTTTCAAAGGGGTGAATTAAACTTATCAATTGGGTATGTCATTTTATTTCAAAAGCAGGGTTTACACCATGTTTCGGTTGTGACATATTTAGGAGCAGTCAGTAAATTCATCCTTATTCTGAAAAAATTGCACTGTGATTGCAAATGTGATTGCACTGTACATCTAGTATATTTATGTATCTCAGATAAAGTGAAACACATATATTATAAAATAATTTTGCAAAAAGAATACAAATTTACACTTTTCTCCAACCATCAATTTGCATGACTTCTATAGAATGGCCCATATAGGGCCATTCTATAGTACTCTTCCTGTTTTTTGCTTGTTCTATTTAACTTGTGTTTTTTTTGGGTTATTTTATAGTTCAGAATGTATAGCTGACTTTGTGTACTACTCATGTTTATTACTAGGGATAGCTCCTACGCTGTGAGAAAGTTGCGCTTTGTCGGATCTGCTTTGTAGTCGCGTAAGTGACCTATAATATGCACTTATTGTACGTCGCTTTGGATAAAAGCGTCTGCCAAATAAATGTAATGTAATGTCTAACATGAAATCTGTGGAGTGGTTAAAAATTTGTTTTAATGACTTCAACCTAAGTGTATGTAAACTTCCGTCTTTAACTGTATACATTTTCTTATTATATCCATCTTGTGTCTCATTTCATCTGTGCGGTGTATGTTCTACCTTTTACTTTACCAGGGTCTCCCATCCTTATAATTGGGAGTAGCCTAGTCTAGACAATTACCTGTATGGGAGCGTAGTGCTCCTGAAGGCCACAAATTCAACAAGAAACTACTTTGTTGTAAATCAACGTGTTCCCAAATATGTTGTGAATGACAGTTTCAATGCAGTCTGATTAACTGTTCATGAGCTATGCTATCTGATATTGGCAGAGGCAGTTTGTTCAGATGGTTCAAAGTGGTCAGCTGGTTCTGACCAGGTTTTTCACAATTTTGTAATTAAATTTTGTCCATTTCAAACACTATCTCTAAAGCTATCTAGCTAAATATGGTTGATTCTATTCTTCATGGTGTTAATTTCGACTGAATGCAGTTACAATAAAAGATAACGATTGACTCTTCATGAAGAATTAATTATGCATTCACGAGTGTCCCAAAAGCATTGCAGTACAATTTCAAAGAGCATTATGAATTAATTTCAATGGGTTTTGTACATCTTGGACCATGGCATGAATTTGCATATTGAGTGCTTCATAATGCATTCATTATGCTCTGCAGCTCAGTTCTGAATAATAATTGTAGGGTTTCGCCTGATGTGATGACATGCATCTTACTCCCTCCGAAAACCAGTACTTGTGGGCAAACAGCAGAGATTAATGCCTGTCAGTGACAGAAATATGTGTATACAGATTTGGAAGAATTAATTAAATTAATTCAGCTATTAGTGGAACATTGTTAACTATGTAAAACCTATTAAAGCTGTAGTTGACAGAACCATGGTCTGTGAGAGACTGCTACAAATATTTTGACAGTTATAGATTTTGCCCATTAGATTTTTTTGTTGTTTTTCTCTGGTTTCATTAGGATAATGTAACACTTTGGGACAAAAATACAAAAATTCCATAGCTGGAAGCTAAAATAGCAAATATTTCCACAGCCACAGTGAACTTTCCAGGTGAGCTGACATAAGCTGGTATAAAGGTGATCCAGACTGCACAGAATATGAGCATGCTGAATGTGATTAATTTGGCTTCATTGAAGTTGTCGGGCAGCTTGCGAGCCAGAAAAGCTCAAACAAAGCACAATAAAGAGAGGAGCCCAATATAACCCAGTACAGCCCAGAACCCCACTGCTGATCCTACATCACATTCTAGAATGATCTTTTCTTTGTAGTGCTTCATGTTCTTGTTGGGGAAAGGAGGGGATATTGTTAACCAAAGCACACAAATAAGGACCTGTATGAGAGTGAAAGCAAGAACACTCAGTCTCTGCTGCAGAGGCCCAAACCACTTCATGACATTACTGCCTGGAAGTGTAGCCTTGAAGGCCATTAACACCACTATTGTTTTCCCCAGAACACAAGAGATGCAGAGGACAAAGGTGATCCCAAACGCAGTGTGGCGCAGCATACAGGACCACTCAGAGGGCTGGCCGATGTAGGTAAGAGAGCAAAGGCCAAGGTCAAGATTATCTTTATTATCCCCGAGGGGCAATTTGTTTTACAGCTAGCAGTAACCACATAACCATCAGACAAACAATAATAAATAGACAACACGTATATTGTAAAAATCACATTGAGTTATTTAACCCCTTGGCGTAGATGGCAAATTTCACCTATTTAGGGGGTGCTCTGTTTAAGGCTTTATAACTCTATAAGTGTGAGCATCACATAAACTTGATAAATGGCTTAAATGAAACAAGACAAGTGTACCATTTACAATACAAACTTAGATTTATTTTCATAATTTAAGTTAAAATAAAGTGCCACAAATGCAAAGAAACTTCCAAAAAAATGTTTTTCTTGAGAGCTACATAAGTGAAATTGGTAATATATATACATTTCCTGGATCATAAACTCCATGTCCACAAGTTTTACAAAATCTGAGGATGATATGCAGAACTACTAAAGGTCTATGATGCAAAATATAGCAGTGTACCCTGTTATCCATTAGTGTCTCCAAATCTATCCAAATGGCTAAATTGTGCACTGCTCTAAATAAAACAAATTATGATATATTTAACTACAAATCAACAGTTTTGGCTCATAAAACTCACTTTTGCATAATTTTCAAGTGGGAATTACTAGGGGTGGGACAAAATATCGATACTGGAATATATCGTCATACTTCCTCTTGCCATACGTTATCGATACACTGACGCCAAATATCAATATTTTTGTTAAAACATACAGGCGCTCTAAACGAATTCGCCACAGCCACAGACTGTAAAATGCATAAAATGCACCGTTTATACACGCTAAGAAAAGTAAAGTATTAGGGAGAGGGAAATAAATAAATAAACACAAAAAAAAGGAGACGGGTGATAGGCCACTATGCTGGAGAGCTACTAACCCCAGGAACTGGGAGGCAGGGACCCCAAATGACAACACATCAGCCACTTGTCTTGCTCGGCTTTTTATTTTAATTTTAATTTCATGTTCATCTTTTTTATTATAATAAACATTATAAAATTATTAAAAATTCCTTTTTCCTCCCCCTTCTCCCTCCCCCTTCAATCTTATTGTGAGTGGTTAGTGTTAGAGGTTGTTTTTGTGGTTAGCAATGGGTCTCTGGTTTTGTTATCTAGGCTTCTGTTACTGTGGGAGGGTGTGTATGGTGTGACTTGGTTGTCAGACAAAAACGGGTTATGAATATAGAAAGTTGATGATTGGGCATAGGCGGTCTTTGTCATTTGGGGGCCCATTTCAAAAAGCAATTGGAGGCCCCCCCCAACACCACCACCACGACCGCTGAACCATCTTTAAAATAACACAACAAACTGAAATGAGTGTACTCAATTTAATATCACAGTTTCTCAATTTACTACGGATGCTTATTGCTGCCAAAAGAAAAAAAAAGTAGTATACAGTGAGCACCATAATTAATTGGACAGTAACACATTTTTTTTAAAGTTTGGTTCTGTACTCTAGCACTTTCAGTTTGAAAGGATACAATGACAATGAGGTTGAAGTGCAGACTGTCATCCATATCGGATGAACCGTTTAGAAATTATAGAACCTTTTGTACAAAGTCCCCCCCATTTTCAGGCATCAAAAAATATTGGACAGTGTAACATAATGTAGCATAAAGTCATTTTTAATATTTGGTCGCATATCATTTGCATGCCATGACTTCCTGATGTCTGTGACCCAACAACATCAAAAGACTCTTGATATCTTATTTTCTGGTACTCTTACAAGCGATACTATAACATCTCTGCATTTGAATGGATCTCTATGGGAATTGGGGGGTGGGACTAGATTTAGCTGTACATTATGCTGGAACAGTATGGAACACATGGTTGGCTAAATGGCTCTAAGTCATCAAGGGTCTGACGTATCAAACAAGCCTTAAACCATCACTCTGCTGCCAGAAATACAGTAGATATGGATGGATAACTTGAAGGGTTTCTTCTCCTGACTTATTTTTCCAAAGAGTTCAATAGGAAAATTTGATAACAAATTCAACAAAAACAAAACAACCAACAACAAAAAAACATCACATAGCTATTTACGTGTATACCATGGTTGAGATGGAGCCTACTGTCACCACTGTACCATTACCTGCTGTGGCTCAGAGGGCTCAGTTGAGCGGCTGCAGCCTGCCTCACTCCTCTCTCCCCCAACATCTTGAATCTAATGTTAATAATATGAGATCAAATACAAGCCTTATTCACTTTATTTTACTTGTCTGTCTGCTACGTAAGTTAGACTAACTTCATTATCGTAGCTATCTGCATAGCCTAAAGGTAGCTAACGTTACCGGCAATAAATGGGTATCAACAGTGGCAAGCAAGATGGATAAGTGGACAGATAACCTTAACTTAGATATCCAGCTAGCTGGATAAATTGGTAAGTAGCATTTAGACTAGGTATTAAAATTGATAACATTGCAGACAGATGATATTTTAGTGACTAAGTTAGGTTCTGGCTATGGCTGCAACGCTAACATACAATGTTGAAGTGTTCCAATGTTACACTTAAATAGTTTTCCTCTAGGCTTAGCTATATACACAGTATGTACGTCTGCTAACTAGCTAATTCATTTAAAATCCTTCACTATTTTAAATACCTTGTCTAACATTACTTACCAATTTATCCAGCTACCTGGCTATCTATCTCCACCTATCCATCTTGATTGGCACTGGAGATAGCCACTTGCTAGCTAGATTGCTACTGTCTAGATCAGGAGTCTGCAACCCTGGTCTTTGATAGCCACATTATCTACTGGTCTTTGTTCTTAATCTGCACTTACTCAATTAAAACAGTTGATTAAACTGTTAACTCACTTCACCTTGTTATTTGGGTCTGAATTCGGTGCTGATTTTAACATGAAAACAAAAACCAGCAGAGTTTGTGGCTCTCCAGGACTATGGTTGCGGACTCCCTGGTCGAGATGACTAGCTGGCTAGCAAACTTGATGGATAACGTGGACGTCTAATTTACATAGTAGACAGACAGTCGTCTGACAAGTAGTTCAAATATCAATGCAGTAGCTCTGATGACTGTTTTATATTAGCTAACCGTGAGTATGACAATAATTTGTTTAAATAACGTTTAACTATGTAATCGCAACCTTACACATCTGACGGAGTTTGGCTCTGAGCAATGACCCACAGAACCCACTGAGAAGTGAGTGACATGCTCCAGCAGATTGATAACTGCCAAAAACTGCTTTTCCTTAAGTGCCTGGATGTTCACAATCTGAAAGCTAGCTTTTGGAGATCTGAATTTGAAATCTTAGATTTGAGAGTTGAAAGGTTGAATTGAGCTTGCAAGTTTCAAAATCAGCTTTTCACGAAACTGAAACTGAATATATTCAAATCACAAAATTCAGTTTTAAAACCTTACATACAAATTCTAATTATGAAATACAAATTCAGTGCAATCAAATTAAATTTCAAAACTTCATATACAATGTCAAATTATGAAAAACAAATTCAGATTTACTAAATTCAAATTCTGTTTTCTGGTGGCACAAGATTTAAGCTATATTTTTTACTCTGCAATCCATGAGTGTCATGAATAAACCCACAGAGCCCTGTAACCACATACAAACCTATAATTCCAAGGTGAGTAAATCAGTAAAGCATTTTTAAACATTTCAAGTTTGAATTCACCAAAATAAATCTTCACTCCACTGCAGCTCAGTTGTCGGGTTTCATCTGATGTGCTGACATGTACCTTCCTCCCTCAGAAAACCAGTATTAGTGGGCAAAAAGTACAGATGAATTCCTGACAGTGACAGAAAAATGCGGATATAGCTTCACGGCAGAAAATCAGCTATTGGTGAAACATTGCTAATTATGTAAAACCTATGAAATCTGTCGTTGACTGATCAATAGTGTGTGAGAGACTGAATGAATATCTTGTCATTTTCACAGAGATTTTAATGGCATTTTACCCATTAAGTTTTTTTTGTTGTTTTTCTCTGGTTTCATTAAGATAATGTAACATTTTGGGACAAAAATACAAAAAAGAATTCCATAGCTAGAAGCTAAGATAGCAAATATTTCCACAGCTACAGTGAACTTTCCAGGTGAGCTCACATAAGCTGGTATAAAAGTGATCCAGACTGCACAGAATATGAGCATGCTGAATGTGATTAATTTGGCTTCATTGAAGTTGTCAGGCAGCTTCCGAGCCAGAAAAGCTAAAACAAAGCACAATATAGAGAGGAGCCCAATATAAGCCAGTACAGCCCAGAACCCCATTGCTGATCCTACATCACATTCTAGAATGATCTTTTCTTTGTAGTGCTTCATGTTTTTGTTGGGGAAAGGAGGGGATATTGTTAACCAAAGCACACAAATAAGGACCTGTATGAGAGTGAAAGCAAGAACGCTTAGTCTCTGCTGCAGAGGCCCAAACCACTTCATGACATTACTGCCTGGAAGTGTAGCCCTGAAGGCCATTAACACCACTATTGTTTTCAACAGAACACAAGAGATGCAGAGGACAAAGGTGATCCCAAACGCAGTGTGGCGCAGCATACAGGACCACTTTGAGGGGCGGCCGATGAAGGTAAGAGAGCAAAGGAAACACAGTTTCAATGAAACGAGCAGCAGGAAGCTCAGCTCTGAGTTGTTGGCTTTCACAATGGGTGTGTCTTTATATATAAATAATATTAGTGCTATTGTGAGTGTAAGGCAGCCTCCAATTACAGAAAATGCCACCAACAGTATCCCCATCAGTTCATTAAAGGTCAGGAATTCAATGCTTTTTAAATCGCAATTATTTCTTTCTTCATTTGACTTGTACTCCGGAGGGCATGGGACACATGTCAGTGCATCTGTAAAAGATAAGGAATTTTTTCATTTGATTATTTTTTCTGAAAATTATTTTCAATTTTAAAATGTTTAGTCTACATCAAATAAATGGTATTGTTGCTTCTTGGAAACAAGGTCAGTATTAGTATACAAGAAAAATGTGGCAAAACTCAATTGTGGTGTTGCTGAATTCTCCATCTGCACATGGAATGCAGTCAAAGCAGCAGATAGGTTTCCCCTTCACAAAAGCCCTGCGTGTCCCAGGTAGACAGCTCTCACTGCAGACTGACCTTGGCACCTACAAAACACTCATACTTAGCCATGGTCAACCACATGCACAGCCAAGTACAGCACATCTACACAGACATAACATGTGAACACACACAATGGCCGTCTTGGCCACAATTACAAGGGTGTACTTGTTCAATAGGGCCACAGTTTGGCTCAAATCTTTGAAGATTAATCTTTGGTTCAAGTGCGTGAATAACAAAAGTACCTTGTGACAATGAATAAATTGACTTAACTGCCCAAAAAAATGTAACCAGAAAACCAATATTTGAAAGCTAAATATAGAACCAAGATAATTAAAAAATAATGAGCGGTAAAACCGAAATCTGCGTGCATACTTGTATGCAAGTATTAAAGGTGCACTATACAGCATTCTATCCTTGCTGTGGTCCTGTTTCCAATCAAAGACGTCGGCTCCTCTGTCCTAAACCCCGCCCACTCACCTCCGTTGCGGGCAAGAAACATGCTTGACCACAGCAAGTAAAATGTTGAGCGCAAAAGAAATGAAAATAACATTTTTAGCAACATGAATTTTTCTATATGGATGGTAACAGTAATTAGGCAGTGTTATACCAATGAACTAAAGGCTATTCCACGCACTTCAGTCTAAGCTTATAAAAGAGAGAAGGTGCTCTCAGTATGGGACAGTGCAGATAAAGAAAAATGTACTGGGGCACTTTGTAGGAGCATTGTTACTGTAACGTTAGCTACTCCCTTGTGCAGTTACAGCTATCTGGTGGTGTTTTTCCTGTATGGGAATAAGTAACATTAGCAAACCATATCTTGTCTATCATAGGTAGCTAATACCCTTGTAAAGTAAAAAACTTTTTTAGACTGAGTGTCAACATTCATTCTCTGAAATTTATTTTCCTTTATTTTTACAGGTAGTCTCATTGAGATCAAGATCTCTTTTACAAGAGAGACCTGCGAACAAAGAATAAAACATGTATAAAAAACTTAAAAACAAGTACAATTCAGCCACGTTAACATTCAGCATTCAAACATCATACAGAGATATATCAAAGGAAACAAGTACATACAACATTAAGAAAATCCATGTATAAAACTTTAAAATTTTCTAAAGGAATAAGAGATTCTAGTTTAAAAGTTTTTTGCAATTCATTCCAATTATGAGGGGCATAATATTGAAACCCTGTTTTGCCCAGCTCAGTATTTATATGTGGTGTATCTAAGGCTAAGAAGTCCTGAGACCTGGTACCATAGTTATTGGATTTAAACGTAATTAATGATGAGAGATAAGGGGGAAGTTTCTTCAGTAAAGCCTTATAAATAAATACAATGGAATGTAGTTCCCTCCTCATTAATAAAGAGGACCATCCTACTTTTTCATACAAAACACAATGATGCGTGAGAAATGTATCCCCAGTGATAAAACGCAATGCACTGTGATAAACTGCGTCAAGGGGCTTTAAAGTGGAAGGGGCAGCGTGCATATACAGAATGTCTCCATAATCAAAAACAGATAAGACAGTTGATTGTACAATTGTTTTCCTATTAGCAAAAGAAAAGCATGCTTTATTTCTGTACAAGAAACCAATTTTACCTTTTAGCTTTTGAGACAGATGCTCCACATGAGTCTTAAAAGAAAATCTACCATCAAGCCAAATTCCTAAATATTTATAAGATTCTACAGTTTCAATTTGAGTACCACGAAGTGTATGAATGCCAATATTAGATGCATTTCCCATTAGATTTCTTGAAAATAAAATACATTTTGTTTTATCAGAATTTAAAACAAGCTTGTGATTAATAAGAGCTAACTGAAAAGAATCAAAGGCAGACTGTAAATTAGTAATTGCCTGGTTAAGCGAGGAACCAGTGGAATACAATATTGTATCATCCGCATAAAAATGAACATTACATTGTGGTGTTGGGAATACCATGTTATTTATAAAAAGTGTGAATAAAAGTGGACCAAGAATAGACCCTTGTGGGACACCTTTACTAATTTCAAGAGAGCTAGATTTAAAACCATCCGCAACAATAGACTGAGTTCTCCCAGACAGATATGCATAAAACCAGTTAAGAGAAAGTTCATCCAATCCAATGGAGGATAACTTATTCAATAAAATATTATGGTCGACGGTGTCAAAAGCCTTTGATAGATCAATAAAGAGTGCAGCGCACTGCAGTTTGTTATCCATAGAGTTGACAATATCATTTATCACAAGAGTTGCTGCTGTTAATGTGCTATGACCTGGCCTAAAACCCGATTGCTGTGGTTGTAAGATGTTATTCATCTCCAAAAAGGCCCGTAGCTGAGAGTTAGCTAATGATTCTAGGACTTTGGCCAGACAGGAAAGTTTTGAAATTGGACGATAGTTATTTAAGTCACTGGTATCACCCCCTTTATATAGAGGAATAACCTGAGCTGCCTTCCATAGGTTTGGGATTCTACCTGAAATAAAAGTTAAATTAAAAATGTAAGCAAGAGGTGAGGCAATTAAATGAGCACTAAGACACAAAAGGCAGGGATCTAGATTGTCCTCACCCATTGACTTCTTTTTATTTATGCTAGACAGTGCTTTGTAAACTTCACTATAACTTACGGGTCTAAAAGAGAATTTGCTCGGACAAAAATAATTACATAAAGTTCCTAATACTGGGCTAAGGGTATAGCTTTCTGGAACAATTTCGCCAGACAGCCTATCAAACAGATGGCCAGAGGAGATAAAATGATGATTAAAAACTTCAACCATATATGTTTTATCTATAACTAAATCATTTTCACTAGAAATGCGAGAAGGAAGAGTAGTGGTAGGATTATTTTTTAAAGATTTTACAGTTTTCCAAAAGCTATATGCATCTCCATTACAGTTTAAAAGAGAGGACAAGTAATAATTGGACTTTGCTTTTCTTATTATGCTAATGCACTTGTTCCTTAATTGCCTAAAGCTAAGCCAATCAGCTGGAGTGCCAGTCATTCTAGCTTTGGACCAAGCTTTGTCTCTGATATGCATAGTAGCAGAAATATCTGAGGAAAACCATGGGTTACATCGGTTTTTAATCCTGAAGTTCTTATAAGGAGCATGTTTATCAGCAATAGAATTAAATACATTACAGAAATGGTCCAAAGCTAGATCAGGATCAGGGATGCAACAAGCTCTTTCTAAATCAGAAAAATATAGATCCTGAAGAAAACCCTGTTCAACAAAATGTTTGAAATTACGTTTTGTAACAATACTAGAGCTGTATTTTTGTTTTCTGGCATTTCGAATACAAGCAATTGGGCAGTGGTCACTGATGTCCTGAGCAAAAACGCCACAGGCTAGGTATTTAAATGGCCTATTTGTCAGTATAATATCAATCAACGTTGACTTAGAAGGGTTTTTTGTATTTAGCCTCGTGGGTTTCAAGATTAACTGAGTAAAATTTAACTCAAAGCACAGTTCTTTTAACCTATTTGAACTATTAGAGAGCCAGTCAAGATTCAAATCACCCATGACTATCATAAAATAGAAATAACTGAAGTAAATGCTGATTTTCGACACACTATTCTAATTTCTTGAAATACTGTTTTGGGGGTTTTCTGGAGCTGTAAGCCAAAAATTATGAAAAATGAAACAAATAAAGGCTAGAAATATTTCACTTTGTGTGTAATGAATCTATAATCTATGAAAGTTTCACTTTTTGAATGGAATTATGGAAAAAAAAACTTTTCCATGATATTCTAATTTTTTGGAAAGGATCTGTATATGTTGAATAAATAAAGACTGTAAATTTAAAATTTACAAATTTACAAAGGCAATTATTATTATACTGGAATCATACATGTCAATATAGTGATAACTTCTATTTCGCCAATAAATACACTTCATACCTTTTAAATTAAATTCCTTCAAAGTCTTCACTACATATATTTTATGAGTCTGGACAGACATGGATGTAAACTGCAACTTGACTTGTTGGCGGAGGCATACAACCGCAAGGCGGTTATTTCTAGTTTTCTGTATGTGTGTTGGCGTGTTTTTTTTTTTGTCTTCACAAAAACACCACTTGAATGACAATTTATCCTGATCCCTGTCCACACACAGGATAATGTTACTGTGGCACAATTTATGAGAATTTGGTACATATTTTCTGAAAGAAGGGACAAAAAGTCTCTTGGGACCTTATGTGTTGCTTTTCTAAGGCGCACAGTACATAGTCCAGGACACAAAGGTTGCGGTATATTTATGGTTAAGATTTTATCGGGTTTTCATATTTTGGTAATTGGCAACAGTTTCCTAGGCAAAATCATATTATGTGGAGGGCAGTACACATCAACCCTTTCCCATGGTCTGATTTTACCCAAGTGTTTGATCTGAGTACTGAAGCTCATCAGCTTACCTCTTGCCGACCACCTGCCCAGACAGCCTGAACATTATCCTTCATCACAAACTGCTGACCCTCTGGCAGAGATGCATCATAGAGCCCAATGTTCTCGAACACAATGGCACCATGGGAATTAAGCTGCCAGTTTCGCAAAGAGTACCTTGCTACAGGGTCCCCCTGTTTATCAAAGTAAATCCTCTCACCCTGTTTAGTGGTGAAGTTCACCTGGGTCAAATAATGAAGCACCTACAGGGGAAAAATGAATTACAAGTTAGCAGTGAGTTACTTATATATATACATATGACATCATATATAAACAATGGCATCTCTGCAGTACAACCTGCCATGGTTCTATTCTGGCTTTGTCTGCACAGGTTTTGTTCATGAACGGTCCATGTCCGTCTTTGCACATGATGATATTGTGCACTGAATGGGCCACAGCGTACACAGCCTTGTACATATTGTTCAGCCAGCTGGTGTCTAATAGTTCTGTGTAGCGGGTGTGTATTCCATGCCAAGACTCTGATCCTGTGCAAGCTTTCATGCTGACATCCTTGCGAGGTGTTAGAACACAGCTGAAAATACCCTCCCAGAACTCTACCAAGCCCAGGTTCCCAGGCCTGGTCGATGGATGGGTGTTCAAGATAAACTCCTTCAGTCCTGGTACGGGAATGTTGGGGATAGCAAAACCAATGGCCCCTCCCAACACTGTGTAGCTCACCTGGGAGGCCCTGAACCGGTATGTGCTCCAGCTTTCACTGCCCACCCACTGAAAACCTGTCACATTCTGCAAGAACAGTTCTTTAATGAGAATGCCCAAATCAGTACCATCTGCAAAAGCAACAATCACTTTAGCAGTTGATTTTTTAATGATCTCCACAACCTCAAGAAATTTCTGTCTAGAGTCAGTCCTGTAGATGGGCACCGAGTACTCGATGCAGACGCCCTCATTCTTGGCTGCTTTTAAAAAAGTAGCCATTCCGTTGTTGCCATAGGCATCGTTTGATCTGATGGCCCCAACCCAGGTCCACCTAAAGTGCTTGACCAGCTTTGCCAAGGCTCTGCTTTGATAGTAGTCACTAGGAATGGTTCTGAAGAAATTTGGGTACTCCTGTCTATTACTGAGACATGCACATGAGGCTGAATGACTGACCTGTACAAAACAAGATAAGGAAGTATTCAGTATTTTTGAAAGTGCTACAGATGGTTTGCAGAGGGAAACATCAAAATTCTAAAAGATCCATCAGATTCACTTCAAGCAGCTCTTACACACACTATACACATGCACACTCACAGGCTCATATTCACAACCTCTCCGACACATATACACCCTCAGACACATATGCAAACACACATCCTCACAGACATACACACCATCACACACTGTACATACCTACACACGCATACACACACACACACACACACCATATGTACTCATACACAAAGAAAATAACTTTATTTTGTACGTTTAAAAACACATTTTCGTGATGGGATGAACTTTCACAGTTTACAATTACATAAATGTCACTAACCACAGGTATGTGGAATGGTCCCACTGTTCTTGCAATCTCAATAGTTGAAGTTGAGGATGCATCTCCTATTACTGCCTGGACCGTTGAATGTTTGAAGCAGGTCTTTGTGCCTTCCTCATGCCTGTTCATTAGAGCCATGGATGCCCTCACAGCGAGAGGAATACTTGGACAGGAATCATATATCCTGTAGCCCAAAGTAACTCCTGGGAGAATCTCAGAGTTGTTGTTTATCTCTTCAATGGCAAAGATCATAGTTTGAGCAAACTGCAGTTGTCCTTGATCCAGCCTGCCATGAGAAATTTACTGGTGTTTGACACGTGTTCCTGATTTTTTTCCCCGTTTTATCCCAATTTGGTAGCCAATTGTACCCTATGCTATTCAATTCCTGAGTATCAGCCGCTAGTAGGAAGGAGGGCGCCACGTCCTCTTTAGGGCGCGACTCCTCAAGCTCCTGACCGTGATTCCAACTCACCCCGGGCCGCTTGTTCGCCACCATTCTCCACCGCCGAGTCCCCCCCACCCACCCACCCAGCCCGCACCTGTTCCTGACCCCCGGCGCCCCGCACCAGTTCCTGCCAAGCCTGGTTCCTGACCCCTCCTGCTTCCTGACCCTCCAAGTTCCTGAATCGTCCTGTTCCTGCCACGCCGAGTTCTGCCTCATGTGTGTCTGTTATGCCCGCTTTCTGTCTTGCCCTTGCCTCTCTCCCATTAAATGTACTCCCTGGTGGAGTTTTCCCCTGAGTCGTCTCTGAGTCTTGCGTTTGGGTCCAGTGTCCCCCCTCGGGAACGTAACAGGTTCATTCTTAATCCAAGAGCTAGTTTTCATTTGCTTGTGAGATAAAAAATAAATTGCACTTTGTCTTCCATGTTCAGTGTTTCCACTATACCAGAACCAGAACAAAATTATATATTTTTTAAATGCCGAAAATAACGTAAATATTTATTAATTCACAAATCAATAATCATTTTCACTTGGGAGCCACTGTCTGGGAAATCCAAGCGCGGGTGGAGTGGACCAGAGACATGCTGTCTTTCTTTCTGTTGATTGATTCTTCTCCAGGGCTTAAAAAGTAAAAGTACGCTTTTCATATTTTATCTTATTTAATTACTTTATATTCATTATTGTGGAACCGCAATGTCACTGTGCGTCTCTTGGCGTGTTTGTGTCCATTCCACTTTTTGTTACGGTCTGTCTCAGATTTCCCAAGCAGAGGCTCCGAAGCGCAAGTGATTATTGATTCCCGAATGAATAGATATTTGCATTATTTTCGGCAATAGGGCTGCGAAGATATGGAATTTCACATACCGGCGGTGGCAGATATATATATATTTATACGGGCTATGGAACGAGCAAAACCAAACCGACATATAGACCGGATATTTTCAGTCCCAAAAAGATGATGGCATTTGAAGATTGACTCTTAAGATTCACTCTTAATGTTTTTATTCGCAGTGGCCTTTAGATTACACTTTAAAGATTTATTCCTGATCTTCCCAGAAGACAGCGAGCATATGGACGTGTTGTTGTGAGTAACATTAAAGTCTAAAACTAGCCTATCAAAAATCTGATTGTTGGCTAGTGAGCATAGCAGAGTTGGCTATGTGCAAATAATGGATTAACACTGGACAGCGTCATGCGCCATAGTAGGCAAATACAGTGCATTACGGTGAATTAGCTTAATCTCACACTGAAAAAATGAGAAAAATCCAACCTTCAATTCAAGTAAATTTATTATGAGAAAAAAAAACACCAATTTACTTGGAATGCTGAAACGCTGACAGTTATATTTTCAATTTTAGCCTACTATTAGGTTATTATTTAAAACCAATTTTCATTCTAAATGTAATCAGCGGGATTTTCCCGCTTTATTGCAGACGTATACACGGGATTCATAAACTCTATGCGCAATTTGCGCAATCCCGCGCTGAATTTTCAGCCCTGGGCTTGGTTAGTACTTTGATGGGTGACCTCCTGGGAAAACTAAGTTGCTGCTGGAAGTGGTGTTGGTGGGACTGTAGGGGACACCGTCTTTCGGATGAGACATTAAAACCGAGGTCCTGACTCAAAAATGGTCATTAAAGATCCCATGACACTCTTCACAAAAAGTAGGGGGTTCCCCTGTGTCCTTGCTAAATTCACAACTTGGCTCTCAACCTGCCACCTAATCAACCCCTGATTTTAATTGGCTAAAAAAAAAAAAAAAAGTTCTCTCCCTCTCCACCACCACTGATGTGTGGTGAGCATTCTGGTGCAAAATGGTTGTCGCGCATCACCCAGGGTGGGTGCTACATGTTGCTTACATGTTCCCTCTCACCATTGTAAATGTCCTTCAGTTTCTTGAAAGGTGCATGCAAATATAATGTATAATAATAATAAAGTCACAAAGGATTGCCATTAATTTCACTATGGCAGATTTGTTGATTTTCTTAGTGACAACGCTCCAAATTGTAGCTTTCCTGTTCATGTTAACTAAGCTACTGCAGGTACCTTGAAAATGGCAAGTTTTTAAAAAAGTCAGGCCTATAGATCATCTACCGACATACGACCGTTAGTAGGTCTACCTTTTACAATAACCCATTAAAAACACTTACCGTCATCCATTTAAATATATGACAAGCACTTTCATTTACAAACCCCAATTCCAAAAAAGGGACAGTATGTAAAAATTCACATAAAAGCAGAAAGCTGGGAAATATAAAAAACACCTGTTTGGAACATTCCACAGGTAAACAGGTATTGCTATCGTGACTGGGTATAAAAGGATATCAAAAGACTTTTGATGTCTTATTTTCAGGTACTCCTTACAAGCAATATTACAAACCTCTCTGCATTTGAATGGATCTCTATGGGAATTGGGGGATGGGACTAGATTAAGCTGCAAATTACATGGGAACCCATGGTTAGCTAAATGGCTGTAAGTAATCAAGGGTCTGAGGTATTAAATGAGCCTCAAACCATCACATTGCTGCCAGATATGCAATAGATATGGATGGATCACCTATTTGAACTCCATGGAAAAAATAAGTCAGGGAGAAACAACCCTTCAAGTGATCCATCCATATCTACTGCATATCTGGCAGCAGCCCACGTTATTTTCTCTCCCTCTGAAGCACAGTACACAAAAGTACATGTAGATGATATATACTTTAACTAGCAAAACACAAAAAATAGATAAATGTTCCCTAAAAACAATTTCTGAATATTTAGAATTTTCTTTTATAGTTTTATCCCAAAACACAAGGCATTTACATTTAATCCAAAAAAATATGTCATGTTCACCTGATTTTCCTCCACCCTGCTTAAGTGCATGCAACATACAAGCCAATTACTACACTAAAACAATAATAATAATATCTTCCACAATTGTATCACAACTGATTATTATTTCCATTTTGGCTTACCCATCACATCGAATACTTCCAGGGTTCACTTGAAGAGATGGATCCACATTTACTGGATTTGAATAAAAAGGGAAAAATGCCTCCTATTGTGATGTCGCCTTCTTTTGAAAAATGTGAGAATTCTTGAGCTCCATACAGTCGACAGACAGGTTTTCCAAGGCCAGCAAACAAGACAAGTACCAAGCTGTGTGCAAGCAGCAGCATCTCTGAGGATGTGTGTGTCTCAATCTGCCAATGTCCACTGGTACTGCAGCATTGTCCAAGTCACTTATATAGGACTATGCTGATAACCTTCGTGAGGAGCCTGACATGGGGAGTGTCTGTGTTTCCCCAGTGGGCAGACAAATGTTCTGCTGTCCATGTAGCTATTGGCCACAACACAGCCCCCTAGCACTCATGACACAACCTTGCTAACTACTAGTGGATATGAGATTCAATCTCACCTGTTCCCCCTTTCTTCCTCTGGAGGACTGCACCTGTATTCCTTTGTCTAAATATTTCTTTTTTTGTCCAACACCCTGTTGTTTATGGATATATGGTGTAGTTTTTGTGAATTATATTTTGAATCGAGTCATTGTCAGGGATAGTTATACCTTGTCAATGATAGGTGAAAGCTAGGTAGTTACCTAATTATTTAATGTTATCAGGTTAATTGAAGATGATTTTTCTTTTTTAAATGATTTTTTATTTATTTAAAACCTTCACAAAACAAAACAGAGTGAGAACAAACTGCAAAAAACAAAAATATCATACTAACAGTCTTACATGGATAAACAAAGATGGGATAGGATGATTTGGGGATAGAGCATAATAAGATATTTAAATATAATGAGTGGATTTTACAAAAACAGGTATCACTTGTAGGAGTACCAGAAAATAAGATATCAAGAGTCTATTTATATTGCTGGTTCACAGACATCAGGAAGTCATGGCATGCAAAGTATATGCGACCAAATATTAAAAAATGAATTACTTTATTCTACAACTGTCCAATATTTTTTGATGCCTGAAAATATCTAAACGGTTCATCCGATATGGATGAAAATACCCTCAAATTAAAGCTGAGAGTATGCAGTCTTTGTCATTGTATCCTTTCAAACTCAAAGTGCTAGAGTACAGAACCAAAATAACAAAAAAAATGTGTCACTGTCCAATGAATTGTGGTGCTCACTGTATATATTTTTTAAAGTAATATTTAGTGAATTGATTCTGCTCCACTGTGCTCAGGGAGTAGTTTTAAATCTTAAATCCACGGACACCTGCACACACTCACAGACAGAAACGCATGCACACACAAGCACAAGACACTCGGCCAAGAACTCCAATTTGAGGTTTAATGGAATGGGGGTATTATTTTTGTGAAGAAAGTGAAAAAAAATGTATTAATTAATAAATAAATAACTGAAAAAAAAGGGTGGGGGGGGGGGGGTATATATATTTAAATTCATAGATTTGTGATTGATGTTACTGTAAATCTTATTGAGTGGTTAGTGTTTGTGTGTTTGTGTATGTTTTTGTGGTTAGCAATGGGTCTCTGCTCTGGTTTTGTTATCTAGGGTTCTGTTCCTGTGGGAGCGTGTGTATGATGTGACTTGGTACTCAGACAAAAACAGGGGTTATGAGTTTAGAAAGTTGATGATTGGGCATAGGCGGTCTTTTCCATTTGGGGACCCATTCAAAATCCAATTGGAGGCAACATGACCATGACCACCGAACCATCTTTTAAATAACTGATGCGCTGCCAGCCAACGGAGTCCATTCTAGTTAGCTTGCTAGTCAGTCATGTCTGACTCACAGGTGAGAAACAACACTGACCATAATAAGTGTGACCATTGAACAAACAAATGGTGAATGAAGTAACAATATAAATCTACATTATTTCAATGCTTACAGTAAAAGCTAATGCTAGTCTAGACTGCTAACAACAAAGCTAGCTAACGGAACCCCAGCTAGCTAGCTTTGTTAGTGACAATGTTATAGCTTATCAGTTGGAAGTTTGTTTGTGTTTTCCACAGCAGCACCAGCAGCTACCGTCAGGCACCTTCCATTTGTCTTCTTTCCTCTCTGTTTCTGTTTCCATAGCTAAGTTTGCACACGTTAGCTAGTAGGGGTGTAACGATTCATGCGATTCATCGATGAATCGATAGTCAGTCCTACCGATGCAACTAAATCGAATCTGCTAAAATAAATAAATAGAATGAATCGCTTTGGCTTCACCAATAATCAATATAAATGCTTTAAATCTAATGAATCGCGATTCTTAATTATGATTATTGTTTTTAAGACTTAGTTTACACATTTTTTTGTGAAATGCGGTAATCCGTAACTCTGTCATCAGCTACAGTGTTTCCCCTAGATTTTTTTTCAGGCCGGGCAGTGAAAGTGCGCCGTTTTGCGCAGGAAGGCGGAAACTATAATTACACCCCTCATTAATATCAGCGCTGCCATTGAAAACAACCGAAGCTGTTTTGGCAAGGGTTTTTTCCAGATGCTATTTTTGAATCATTCCCGCATTCTGCGGTAAGGGAAATATTGCAGCTACATTAAAAAAAAATAAAAAAGATTATATATATATTTAAAAAAAAAGAATAATATAAATTATTATTTTTTTTCATTAAAAATTATTTATTTTCCCTCTTGGTCCCGCCCGGCCAAGATAATGGTAGGGGAAACACTGAGCTAGTCAGCCTGCAAGGGAAGTACCCGCTCTCACTCGCTCACTGGACTCTTAACTCAGCTCACTCACTCACTCCACCCACTCTCTCCCCTGCCAGCATGTAGCCTATTGAAAAATGTTCAAAATAACTGAGCCATGTTTAATTACATTTTTGTATTCAGCATAAAATATTATGCAGGGACTACTTTTTTCTATAGGATAAATATGTTTAATAAGTAATTCTGTTGTCTGTTTATTTTTTCCAGCCTTTCAGAAGAATACAGATAGTCTCACTCGCATTATTGCATGTTTATTTCATGGATATAGAATTTTTGGTTAAAAGTTACTGAATCGAATCGTGGTTTACCAGAATCGAATCGAATCGAAATCGTTCCAAAAAAAAAAAAAGTGTCCTTGAATCGAATCGCCAACTACTGAATCGTAATCGAATCGAATCGCTGGTGAAGCCAAAGATTCACACCCCTATTAGCTAGCTATCCAGCCATAGTTGTGAGAGAACTCTCCGACTGCCCCGAGTGCCGCTGCAAAGGAAAAAAAACAAACAAGTCGTGCACCCGCGTGGAGACAGGGCAGACGGAGTGGTTCTTATTCTGCGGGGAGGATCTTTTGCTTGTGATCGTTGCCCCTGATTGGTAAGCTCCATTGCTAGCCCTGATTGGTTGGTTTTTTGTAAGACCGGGGGTGAGATTTTTTGACAGCCAACAGTGGTTCCCCTATAAAATTTGTATTAGCGGGTGGCATTGTGGACAGGGTGGGGGATCAACTTGTAATACATAGCCTAATTCAAATATCAGTGACATCTCAGCTTCATAAAAATAAAAATCAAAAACATCCAACCAATTATTATTTTATAACCATTTTCAGGCCCGCCCCCACAAATATCTATGGTAGGGGAAACACTGGTCTAATACAGAGCCCAGGACACTCACAGAAACCTGATTGTTTTTTCACGGAACACTTGATTCATGGGATAGCTGTTGGAATGTAATGAGTACATTTTATAATTTTGCTGAAAGTATAGTGAAATAATCTTGCCTACTGCTGCTTTAATTAAAGGAGAAGTTTTTTTTTTTTTTTGACTAACTGTGCAGTCTTGAGATATAATTGCTTATTTGCTCATGTCCACAGCGCTAATTTACACAAATGGATCTGGATGGGCATATAGAAAATCCTTCAAAAACACCATAAACTCGTCTTCAAAAGACGGGGTAACACAAAGTGGTCACTGGTGTCTTCTTGTCATTTATGTAAGGTTTATGTTGAAAACATGTTTTAAATTAACCGTTTTAAAGATTTATATAACTATTTTCAGTCACTGTACAGCCGTGGATTTAATAAAATGATAAATAAAACCTGATACGAAGCATACTTTGCGACGATTTTTGTTGTTAGACACATCAAATGACACCAGTGACCACTCTCGGTGAGTTTCCCGTCTTTGAAAACAAACGTTTTTGGTGTTTTTTTGAAGGATTTTATATATGCCCATCCAGATCTATTGTGTTAGCTGTGACCATGAGCAATAAGCAATATATCTCTTTTTTTCTAGTGCAATGCAAGTGACCAACATGAAAATAGTGCAATACAAGTAACCAACATGAAAACACATGACACAGCACAGGACAAGAGAGAGAAGTAGATTCAAAAAAAATAGTCTATAGAGAAAGAAAAAATAAAATAAATAAATACTATCTATAAGCAATATATCTCAAGACTGCACAGTTCGTCAAAATGTTGATATGGACCATTCGTTGCTACTGCAGTAGACGGTTTTGTGACGATTTATGCTGAATACAGAGTTTCTAAGTGTCACTTTCCCCTAGCAAGTTCCATTTAACAAGCAAACGCCCCACCTAGACTATACCTACCCCATGTGTGACATAGTGGACAATAGTGTCTATGTTTGAGTTCATAAATATATTTATTCATCATATAAAATTAGAATAACATCATAGCAACAAGTTAAAACCCAATAATAGCCTGATCGTATGCCAGAAAAGCTGTGAAAAGCCCTGCTCACTCAAATGCAAAATAAACATGTGATGATATAGTCTCATTGTACCATGTATTCTACAATGAATATCTGCTTACTAAATATGAAATACAATCCTACCATTGGTTTCATAGATAGAGATGTTCCTTTCAAAATTCAGTGGTCATTTATTGTCTGGTATAATCCGTTTGAGAAATATACAACACTTTATACCCGCTATTACACTATCTGAAACGTCGACGCGTAATACCACCCTGCATGCCCGTCTTTATTCATTACAGTTCATTCTGGTTGGCTCTATTTATCCAATAGAGTACATTATAACCTTAGCAATGGTATATGCCATGTCTTTTTGGGTGCTTTGAACAATTTACTACAGCCCCAGCGTAACGGCAGTTTTCCGTTTTAACGGTCTGGTATTACGCAAGCTCTATAGAATACGCATTAGGGAGGGGCGTTTCCCTTTTCCGATATGTAAGTAATTTTTGCGTCTAAAATGCCGTTGGTCTCACTGGCTACGATAGTGTACGTTCGTGTTTCCACTCGAGCACCTGTCTTTCCAATATGTTTGATAGCCGTATTGTTATTTTCGCATTTTGAGTGCATTTCACAAACTATAGTGGCAATCGTAAAAATTTATTTTTGATGTAGGCTACCGATGTTCATTGAAGATAGAACATTTTGGCAGCATTTTACAGATGGTGGAATACTATTTTATGGTCATGTTATCGTACACAATATAGGCTATGGTGTATATATATTCTTGTCTCTTAGGGCATGACAAATGCTAATTCCAATTTCCTGTGTGCTGATATGTGGTAGATTAAGGTAAAAATTTTCCTTGGAGTCATTATGAATAGGAACATAAAAATGTTTTGTTTTTTTTAAACTACAGAAAAATGAAATCCCAGGACAAAAGTATAACATACTGTAGAGTACATGGAAAAGTGATTTTTTATTGAGGTAGAAGAGTGAATGATTAGGTAACATATTTAGGTGTATGTAACACTGTGATATCAATTTTTTTTTTATCTTAAGCAATCAGAAGGAGCAAATGTATATGCTTTATAATGGACAAAACTAATTGTATTCATTTTTATGACATGTTTTGCATAGGGGTTTTGGACCATACGATATCTACCCCCCTATACTGATGAAAATATAGTAATTCCGACTTGAAAATTATGCAAAAGTTAGTTTTATGAGCCATAACTGTTGATTTGTAGTTAAATATAGCATAATTGTTTTTATTTAGGAGCAGTGCACAATTTAGCCATTTGGATAGATTTTGGAGACATTAATGGGCAACAGGGTACACTGCCTATATTTTGTGGGACATGGAGGTTTATGATCCAGGAAATGTATACAGTATAAATTACCGATTTCACTTTAGCTCTCAGTATTTTGTTGCAAACTAAATAAAAAATTTTCTTTTTTTTCTTTGCATTTGTGGCACTTCATTTTGACTTAAATTATGAAATTAAACAAATCCAAGTTTGTATTGTAAAATGGTAACACCTGTTTCTGTTTCATTTTAAGCGATTTACCAAGTTTATGTGATAAAGTTATAAAGCCTTAAACAGAGCACCCTCTAAATAGGTTGTGCTTGAAATCGCCCTCTGCACAACCCCCGTCAGCCGGTAGTAGGAAGGAGGGGCACCACGTCGTCTTCAGGGCTGACCGTAATCCAACATGCTAAATTGAAATACTGGCTTCTCCGACTACAATTGCTACAGCCAGCATGTTCTCCTTTGAAATTTCCATTCCGGGTCAGAACGTCTGTATTTGTTTCGGCCTGTGCTGTGTGATTCACTATTCTCCAAGTTGACTCCGCCCACTTCTCATTACGAACAACCAGATGTACTCCGGCACTCCGACAGCTGATTTACGAATGCCTAAGCTAAGTTCAACATCCGTTTTCAATTTAGCTAGCGAGCTAAAGATTTAAATATATATATATAGTTACTAGCTAAACATACCACTATGTAAAACTTTTGACTTCAACTGTAGGTGTCAGCAAAGTTTTTAATGGGTTGCGCATTGTCCCCTAACAGAACACCCCCCCCCCCCCCCCCCCCCCCCCCGGAAGATTACTGGAACTATTGGCCAAGTATAGAGTCATAGCTTGATCCGGGATAATTTTCAGATACATGTGTAACCTTACACGTAGCATCGTAAGTTATCTGGATGTTGATGGAGGTGGGCTCCCTTACGTTTCACAAGTATAGTGAGCATTCTCTGCTGGGGCAGAACCTCAGGAAATTCAGAGTTCACCGTGAACTCCTGTTTTACCCCGTTCTTGGGCTGACAGTTGTGATGTGGGACTTGAATGTATTCATTGCATCGAGGAGTGCATATA